>CAXAKS010000225.1:0-282889 GCA_963969495.1 Ceratothoa steindachneri | reverse complement strand
TTTTCTTCTAAAAAGTTTCGAGGACCTTTGCTTGAAGGTGTTGAAAGCACCATATCGAGAAATGTGTTGCGAGTACCTTTTCGTTGAACCCGTAGCGAGAACCTTTGCTTGAAGGTGTTGAAAGCACTATATCGAGAAATGTGTTGCGAGTACCTTTTCGTCGAACCCGTAGCGAGGACCTTTGCTTGAAGGTGTTGAAAAACGATATCGACAAATGTGTTGTGAGTACCTTTTTGTCGAACCCGTAGCGAGGAACTTTGCTTAAAGGTGTTGAAAAACCATATCGACAAATGTGTTGTGAGTACCTTTTCGTAGAACCCGTAGCGAGGACCTTTGCTTGAAGGTGTTGAAAAACCATATCGAGAAATGTGTTGCGAGTAACTTTTCGTCGAACCCGTAGCGAGGACCTTTGCTTGAAGGTGTTGAAAGCACCATATCGAGAAATGTGTTGCGAGTACCTTTTCTTCGAACCCGTAGCGAGGACCTTTGCTTAAAGGTGCTGAAAAACCATATCGACAAATGTGTTGTAAGCACCTTTTTGTCGAACCCGTAGCGAGGACCTTTGCTTGAAGGTGTTGAAAAACCATATCGACAAATGTGTTGTGAGTACCTTTTCGTTGAACCCATAGCGTGAACCTTTGCTTGAAGGTGTTGAAAGCACCATATCGAGAAATGTGTTGCGAGTACCTTTTCGTCGAACCCGTAGCGAGGACGTTTGCTTGAAGGGGTTGAAAAACCATATCGACAAATGTGTTGTGAGTACATTTTCGTCGAACCCGTAGCGAGGACCTTTGCTTAAAGGTGTTAAAAAACCATATCAAAAAATGTGTTGCGAGTAACTTTTCGTCGAACCCGTAGCGAGGACCTTTGCTTAAAGGTGTTGAAAGCACCATATCGAGAAATGTGTTGCGAGTACCTTTTCGTCGAACCCGTAGCAAGGACCTTTGCTTGAAGGTGTTGAAAAACCATATCGACAAATGTGTTGTGAGTACCTTTTTGTAAAACCCGTAGCGAGGAACTTTGCTTAAAGGTGTTGAAAAACCATTTTGAGAAATATGTTGCGAGTAACTTTTCGTCGAACCCGTAGCAAGGACCTTTGATTGAAGGTGTTGAAAGCACCATATCGAGAAATGTGTTGCGAGTACCTTTTCGTCGAACCCGTAGCGAGGACCTTTGCTTGAAGGTGTTGAAAAACCATATCGACAAACGTGTTGTGAGTACCTTTTCGTTGAACCCGTAGCGAGAACCTTTGCTTGAAGGTGTTGAAAAACCATATCGAGAAATGTGTTGCGAGTAACTTTTCATCGAACCCGTAGCGAGGACTTTTGCTTGAAGGTGTTGAAAAACCATATCGAGAAATGTGTTGTGAGTAACTTTTCGTCAAACCCATAGTGAGGACCTTTATTTGAAGGTGTTGAAAAACCATATCGACAAATGTGTTTTGAGTACCTTTTCGTGCAACCCGTAGCGAGGACCTTTGCTTGAAGGTGTTGAAAGCACCATATCGAGAAATGTGTTGTGAGTACCTTTTTGGCGAACCCGCCGCGAGGTCCTTTGCTTGAAGGTGTTGAAAAACCATATCACAAAATGTGTTGCGAGTAACTTTTCGTCGAACCCGTAGTGAGGACCTTTGCTTGAAGGTGTTGAAAAACCATATTGACAAATGTGTTGTGAGTACCTTTGCGTCGAACCCGTAGCGAGGACCTTTGCTTGAAGGTGTTGAAAACCCATATCGAGAAATGTGTTGTGAGTAACTTTTTCTTCGAACCCGTAGCGAGGACCTTTGCTTGAAGGTGTTGAAAAACCATATCGACAAATGTGTTGTGAGTACCTTTTCGTCGAACCCGTAGCGAGGACCTTTGCTTGAAGGTGTTGAAAAACCATATCGAGAAATGTGTTGCGAGTAACTTTTCGTCGAACATATCGAGTACAATTTCCTAAAACGTGGTGTGAGTACCTCTGCATCAAATTTGGTGTTTGCGCCTTTTCATCAAACGTGGTCTAAGAACTTTATCGTTGAAAGGGGTGCGAATATCGATTCGTCGAACTAGTTGCGAGTACCTTGTTTTCGAACGTTTTGCGAATACTTTTTTGTTTTCTACCCTTTTGTAGAGCATAATGCGAGTACCCTTTCTTCAAACTTGTTACGGGTACCTTTATAAAGAACGTTGTCGAGTACATTTTCGTCAAACGTGTTGCGAGTAGCTTTTCATCGAACGTTTTATCAGGACCTTTTCGTCGAACATGTTGCAAGGACCCTTTCATCGAACGTCTTTAGAAGACTTTTTCTAAAGTGTTGCGAGGAGTTTTCCTGAACGTGTTAAGAGGACTATATTCCGAAATTAGTTGTAAGTATGTTTTCGTCGAAAGGGTTGCGAGTATATCTTCGTTGATCATGTAGCGAGGACCCTTCGGGCAATGTTTTACGAGCACACTTTCATCCAAACTGTTGTGAGCAACATTTCGCGCAACATGATACCAGGACTATTTCATCAAGCGTATTACGAATACCATTTCATAGAACGTGGTGCGAGTATAATTTCGTCGAACGTGGTATTAATACCTTTTTGTCAAACATGGTGTGGGTAGCGTGGCATCAGTGGTGCGAGTACTATTTTGTCGAACGCGGTGCGAGTACCTTTTCGTCAAACGTGCTACGGGTACATTTATGTTGAATGTTGTCGACTAAATTTTCGTCAAACATGTACGAGTAGCTTTTCTTCAATTGTGTTGCAAGTACCTTTTCATGGTGCGATCACTATGTCATGGAACGTGTTGTGAGAATTATTTCGTCCACGTCTGGCCATTATGATTTCTTCGAAAGAGTTGCCAGGATATTTTCGGTGATCTTGTGCGAGTACCTTTTCATAGAACGTGGTGAAATTATCCTTTGGTCAAATGTGTTACGAGTACCTTTACGTTGCAAGTGTTACGAGTACCCTTTTGTTGAAAGTGTTCCGAGTAGCCTTTCGCGAACGTGTTACAAGGACATTTTTTTTCTAACGTGCTGCGAGTACCTTTACTTTGACCGTATTGCGAGTACAATTTCGTGAACGTGATACTAGAAGAATTCGGCAAATGTGCTGCCAGTAACATTTCGGCGAACGTATTGAGAGCTCGATTTTGCAAACGATGGGCCAGCACTATTTCGTTGAACGTGTTACTAGTACTATTTCGTCGAACTTGTTGCCAGCACCATTACTTCGAGGGTGATGCGAGCTCGATTTCGTCAAACATGTTGGTAGTACTATTTTACCGAATGTGTTGTGAGCAGCATTTCGCCGAACTTTTCCAATTACCCTTTCAGTTACGTTTCCAAGCACCCTATCTATTTCGTTGAACGTGTTACTAGTACTATTTCGTCGAACTTGTTGCCAGCACCATTACTTCGAGGGTGATGCGAGCTCGATTTCGTCAAACATGTTGGTAGTACTATTTTACCGAATGTGTTGTGAGCAGCATTTCGCCGAACTTTTCCAATTACCCTTTCAGTTACGTTTCCAAGCACCCTATCTACGAAAATATGGTGATAAACATTTAGTAGGAGCACTTCCAAAGACCATTTCTTCAAATCTGTTGCGAACACTATTTCGTCGAAAGTGTTTTGAGCATTATTTCGTTATACAAGTTCTCAGGGCGATTTCATTAACCTTGTCACAAGTGTATTTCGTGAAACGTCTTAATAGCACTAATTATTCTAATGTTTTATAGGAAACAATTTCGTAGAAAAAGATGTGAGCACCATTTCATCAAACGTGGTGGTTAACCCTTTCTTCGAACATGTTTGAGCATTAATTCTCTAACGTATTCCAAACTCCAATTCTTCAAACTTGTTGAGAACACAATATCCAGCAACGTATTGCGAGCACCATTTTGTCAAATCTGTTGCGAACACATTTCATAAAATGTATTAAAAGCACCATTTCGTTGACCGCATTGCGAACACGATTTCGGCAAATATGTTGTGATAACTTCTGTAGACATGTTAAGAGCACTATTTCGGCGAACCTGGCTCAAATACCATTCCGTGCAACGTATTGCTTTTACCATCATTTCATCGAAAGTGTTGCGAGCGCCAATTCGGCGAACGTATTACGAGCACTATTTTCGCAAACGTGTTGCGAGCACCATTTTGCCAACATTTCTGAGAACCATTTCGTAGGAACGTGTTGTGATCATCATT
This sequence comes from Ceratothoa steindachneri, assembly GCA_963969495.1. Lineage (NCBI taxonomy): Eukaryota > Metazoa > Arthropoda > Malacostraca > Isopoda > Cymothoidae > Ceratothoa > Ceratothoa steindachneri. The sequence goes on along the minus strand of CAXAKS010000225.1, from coordinate 278,706 downwards.
TCTAGCAATAAGTTGTCATCACCATTTCGTGGAACGTGAAGCGAGAACCATTTCGTCGACCCTGTTGTGAACATCATTTCATCGAATGCGTTGCGAACACCATTTCTGAGTGCCATTCCGTGCAAGTCTTCCACACATTTTTACTTTCCAAAAATTATCACTTTATCTTCCACTCATTTCCCACTTTATCTTCCCACATTTTACTTTATCTTCCACTCATTTTTACGTTATCTTCCACAATTTTCACGGTCTCTTCCACACATATTCACTTTATCTTTCACATATTTTCACTTTATCTTCCACAAATTATCACTTTAGCTTCCACTCATTTTTACTTTATCTTCCACTCATCTTCCCTTTATTTACCACTCATTTTCACTTTATCTTCCACACATTTTCACATTTTCTTCCACACATATTCACTTTATCTTTCACACATTTTCACTTTATCTTCCACAAATTATCACTTTATCTTCCACATATTTTTTACTGTATCTTCCATACATTTTCACTTTATTTACCACTCATTTTCACTTTATCTTCCACTCATTTTCCCTTCATCTTCCACTCATTTTCACTTTATTTACCACTCATCTTAACTTTATATTCCACTCACTTTCACTTTATTTACCACACATTTTCACTTTATTTACCACTCATTTTCACTTTATCTTCCACACATTTTTTACTGTATCTTCCAAAAATTATCACTTTATTTTCCACTCATTTTTACTTTATCTCCCACATTTTACTTTATCTTTCACTCATTTTCACTTTATCTTCCACACATTTTCACTTTATCTTCCACACATTTTTTACTGTATCTTCCACAAGTTATCACTTTATCTTCTACATATTTTCACTTTATCTTCCGCACATTTTCACTTTCTCTTCACTACTTTCTTTCCAAATGTTTTCACAGCTCGCGACTCACTTTTTAAGGATTTGAGAGGCACTGATGTTGGAGAAGATACGATACCAACACCCGCCTAAAGACATATTAAAATTGGAGAATAGCCACAACCGAATAATTTCTTCTCACTCCTCCTTATTTTCCCTTGCGATAGTGAAATATGGATGTGGGATCTTAACAATAGAGAAATGATGAGTTTCATATAAATTTCTCCCATTTTTTCTTGATGTTAGGTAGTGAGAAAAGGAGACGAGAGGCTTCGAATCCCGCCTCCCTTCGGTTTCAACCCCTGTTGCCCTTCTCCGCTTCTCGTGAGGTTCGGAACTATCTCAGGTGCGTATCAGGAGGTATCAGAATAGAATGAATTCCAATTTAGTGTGTGGCAGGGTGAAGAAGCCCCTGTTTCATCATTCTGAACGCATAAGATGCGTCTGATTTTTTCATTCATTTTGAAGGGAACTGAAATTTGAATCGAGCGGCGGTTCTTTGCTTCGACGCACCGGCACACCTGCGGGAGGAAACGACACTTAGGAGGCGGAACTAGTCGAAGAGAAACTTGACTACCTTTCCTTTTGGTTGTCATTCACTTCAATCTAAAAGGAGAAAATCAACGAGGACATCTCTGCCGGAAAGATTATAAGGGGAGGTTTATAAAGAATGTGGTAAAATGGGGGAGTCTAAGGAAGTGGCTGCGTTCGGTCCTTGGAAGGTGCTCACTTCTCCAGATATTAGCTGCTTATGCTACACTTGACACGCCGGGACAGGGTAGAGAGGGAAAACAAACTATCGTGTTAAATGGGAAACAATAATTTATTACCTAATTATTATAATATTAACTAATAATCAAGAGAGTAGGCTGCGGTCATCAAAATGCCACTGACAAACAGCCGGTGACTAATTATGGTCGTAGAATTCCGATTTCTGCTCCACTAATTCGCGATGGCGCGATTCACTCTGTTTTAAGAGGATAAAAAGAGGGTTAATTGTTTAGTTCACGTAGGAGGGGGGGGGGGGAATTTAAATAAACCCTTAACGGTGGAGGACGAATTATGTGGCAAAATCGTCGGTAAAATGTTCACGCAAGTACCGTCTTATGAAATTTCCTCGCAGTGAGTGACGTCACAGTAGAGAAATAGTCGCTCACACTATATAGAGGGTGTCACTAACGTCTTGACACGGTAAAATGCATATTTTCAATATAAAAATTGTAAAAGTATATAGAAATATTAATAAATAACTTCTTCAATGTGATTTCCACTATTTATGAAGCAAAGTTCGATGCGTTTTGCGAGCTTCACCCGTTGAACCAGATGCATTGACTTCAAATTTCCGTCAATTTGAACACATTTATTTATGATGCGCTGTTCCCTCAGGTGTCTCGTATCTTTAATTTTCAGTGAGGTCACCTTCTCATTTAGCAAAACAAACTCAGAAAAAGAGGTCAAGGGAGAATATGGTCTGGTGAACGATGATACACCTTTCCACATGACCACATCTACCAATCCAGTTAGAGAAATTGTCATTCAGCTAATCTCTTACCACTGTAGCGAAATGGGCAAGGGTGCCATCCTGTTGAAACCACTCATGGATTCCTTCTTTTAGCCTTTTAAGGTGGTACATTAAGTGATCTCTCAACATGGTGACGTAAGTCTCACTAGTTACATGATTGTCGAAGAAAAATGGCTCTAACACATGAGCTGTCCACAAATCACATCACATCATAATCTTTTGCGCTCCTTGCTGTTTCGAATGGTCGACCCAATGCGGATTGTTTAGCGAACAGTATCGAACATTTGTCGGTTAAACTCACCATATACATAAAATAAATCCTTGTCGTTAAAAAACACACAGTCTTCGGTGAAACGGTTGTTATCATCCAATTTATTGTAAAACCATTCACGCATCTCGAGTCGTCTATCTGGGTCATCCTCTGTTAAGTGATGAACGATTTGTAATCTGTACGGATGAAACTGTCTTTTTAAAGGTTTGACTGGTGGTTGTTTTGGAAACATTCAGTTCAATGGATGCCATGCGAATTGATTTTGGGTAACTAACTTATAACTTAGCCATGACAGTTTCTTTCGTTTCGCCAGATACACTTGGTCGTCCAGTCCTCCAGAAAAGGGGGGTGTCCATGACACTGTCTGTTTCTTTGAACTTAGTAACCACCTTCTCTACGGTGGATAGGCCAAGTGGGATCTTTTGGGATGACGCGCATTAAAATCATCTGCTCTCTTCCATATGACCCTCCTTCACATCCATTGAGAAATACCAGTTGAATCCTTTCTGCTTTCGACAAACTCATATTCAATTTGTGGTGTCCCAAAATATAGTTTGTTATAAATAGTGATATTTTATGTGTCCAGACTTTCAAGACAACCTGTAAATGTACTTCGACCGATCTTTCTTGCCCTTTTCTCCCTAAAAAAATACTAGTGCCTTCCTGCTTGTCTGGGAATGGTTACCCCCCCCCCCGTCCACTCTTGGTGCAGTCACAAGGCGGTTACCACAAAGACATCCGTCGAAGGCATCGGCGGGTCAGTGCTTAACCGCAGTGTGGCACAACTCGGTGCCATGTAAGACCCTAAAGGTCAAAAAGGTAAGATCTCCCCCAGGAGAGTGAGATCCAGTTTCACGTCGAACAAGAAATTGGAGACGGGTTTCTCCCAATCTCGATGGCTAACGAGGAGCCGATATTTAACTTCGTAAGAAAGACCATTTGGAAAAAGAATTCTCCTGGGGCCGTCCTCAAGCCCCTCCCTCTTCCCTTACCACTCCCCCAGTGGGGATGCGAGGTATAAATGAGGAACTCTGAGGAAAATCGAGGTAGTATACGTCAGTCTCTAGGTGACGAAGTCCTCGGATCCACAACCGAGCTACCGAGACTGGACAGGTAGTGTACTTGGCTCGCCAGACCAAGAAGTACCCTGCAAGAGAGCCAGGGCTACCTACCTTAAGGGGCTAAGAAGAAGCTCATCCTCGAGCTAAGTCCCTGGTTATCAAACCAAACGATAAGTTAACTTTGGTAAGTTCAACTTACTCTCGCCAGAGAGACTCCTCATATCCTGGTGCACCTTAAACACCAGGGGTATTCCTCGTCCTTGAGGAATTAAGAAGAAGAAGGAAAAGGCTCCCCCTCGAGCCCATAATTTGGTGGCCACACCGAACTCTTAAGTTAACTTGGTAAGGAACCAAGTTCAAATTATTCTCGCCAGAGAAATCCCCCTCCGTTATCCTCGCCCGTGAAGAAGACCCTCCCCGAGTTCAGTCCTCGTCCATAAGGAAATAAGTAACGAAGGAGAAAAGCTCCTCCTCGAGCTCGTTACTCGGTGATCACACCGCACTCCAAGTTAACTTGATTTAAAAAACAAGTTCGACTCACTCTCGCCAGAGAGACCACGACTGCCTAGGTGTTGCATAAAGCACCGTATTGGTCCTCGTCCTTGAAGACCCCCCCCCCCCCCGGAAGAACGTGTGGACCCCCCCAGCTGCTACCCTCGCCAAAACGACCGTAGAATTTCGCCCATCTACAACTGGACACACGGCACGCGTCGTGAGTCAATAACATTTCTGAGGCCCTTTAAACTCCACATGAGTCCGTAAGCCTAATTCTTATATTATTGTTGTGTGTAGAGAAAACGTTAACTTAATTTTGTGGGTCCACTAATTTAATTAATTCTTGTTTAGGATAATATTCAGAGTATTGCTGTAGTTAATGTCTAAATGTTATGTATTCAATTGATAAAGATAAAATATAAGTTTATTTTGTGAATTAGTGGGCGTTTCTTTTATATCCTTACGTGTTTGGTAACGGCTCTGTTCTTTAAGATATTTTTATAATATCAATATATTAGACTCTCTTAGCACTCTTAGAGAGAGAACAAAAAGGAGGGGAATTCTACGACATAAATAAAAGTGGTGTCAGGTTTGTAGGTTGTTATTAGAAAGAACCCAGCAGTATTTAATTTAGAAAGAGCCAACACGTAAAGGAATATCAGGAATAAGAGAATAATTGACGAGAGGAAAATTGGTAGAGTTAGGGGTGGTAACAATCTCAAGGTAATTGGTAGGCCAAGTGGTAAATTTGTTTTCGGAGTGGTATTTCAATCAACATAGTAGTGGGATTAAGGGTAAGTTATGCTGAGCGCTACCTGGTGAGTGGTGGCATAATTACCTGAGAATACAGAAAGGAAAAATCGACGGACCAACACGAAATGGATCCAGTCAAAAGATTTTACCAACAAGCCAAAATTCTGGGATTTGAAGGCGAGGATATGGATGCCTACATCCTCGAAGAATTGAGAATACAAAGAGAAGAAGAAGAAGAAATAATAGAGTTTGATAGAAAAAGGGAAAATATAGAAATACGGATGGACCGGAAAAGTGAAGAATCCCGAATACAGTGGAAAATAGAAATAGAGGAAAGAAGAATGCTGAGAGGAGGTAAAACAAGCGAAAGAATAATACTGTTGAAAAGAGAAGCACGATAATTCAGAATAAAGATAGAAATGGAAGATGAAGAAAGAAGACTAAAGATAAAGCTGGAAGATGAAGAAAGAAGAACTCGACGGAAAACGAAATAGCGAAAGCAGAACAAGAAGCCAAGGAAAGGAGAATGAAGAGGGAAAAAGAATGTGCTCAAGCGGAAAGAGAAGAGAGAGAAGAAAAGGAAATATTGCTCGCACTCGAAAGAGCACCTATCGAGAATCTCATAGAGGCCGAGGAAGTTGTAGCCCGGCCTGGACCTAAGAAAGGACCATCGAGGGAAACCCAGCCAAATGGGGTAACGATGGAAGAAGTAGGAAGTAGGAATGAGGTACCAGCAGGAATACCTAAGGAAGAACCTACGAGGCAAACCCAGCCAAATGGGGTTATCTGGGAAGAAGAAGAAGGTAGAGTAGAGGTACGAGCAGGTGTACCTGAGGAACTACCGGCGAAGAGAAGCGAGTCAAATGAGTTGACAAGGAAGGAGGAAAGAGGTGCTATTGCCATACACCCAGGTAAGACTAATCAAAAGGTAGACGCGGATGAGTATCCCCTACCCCTAGTAGTCTCCTCTCCGAACGTAACGTTCATGGAGTTACCGCTAAATCGCCAAGTCGTAGTGAGCGCCACGCCCATTAACGACCTCGCAGGGAAAATTTTTCTCGATCCCCAAAGATCGAACCCAGACACGATCTTCCCGTCTACCTGGTTAAAGGAGAGCTATGGGACTCAAGTTCTCATCAATTATGCCCCGCTGCAACAGGCCGCTCTAGCCTTAATGTTCAATTTAAAGGTAGTTAAGTACCATAATATGGGTAATTCGAGTAGGTTGAAATACCGCTACCATTTAGTAACATACTGGGGTAGACTCAATAACCCGAACGGCCGACTCAGGCGCGGTAAAGTATTGGTCTTAGAGCACCATTTTAGTATTAGCTACATCAAAGGAGCCGATAAAGGAAGGCTGCTCTATAGGCGGAGACGAAATACCATTTAGAGTTATTTCAGCACCTAATGAGCGTGAAACCATGTTTTCATTTGTTGTTCGTGTAAATATTTATCAGTAGGATTTAAGTTCTCAAAAACTTAGAAATGTAAGGAAGTAGCTTGTTTTTTTGTTTTTTTATTGGGTGATCGATGAATTAAGGTTTTGTTATGTTCATGTAAAATTGTAAATCGAGTATGTCTAGTTCGACACATTGCCTGTGTAAACGCACGCGAAGGCATACATGTGTAAGGAAACTTAATGTATGAGAGGGCTCAAGAAATACAACTTTGCTAATCTCGACTAGGTTGAGTAAGTTGATTTGAGTTCCCGGGGGCATCCCCCCTCCCCATTAAATTCTTCGATGGGAGGTGTTGTCGGGGATTGGTTACCCCCTTCCCCCCCGTCCACTCTTGGTGCAGTCACAAGGCGGTTACCGCAAAGACATCCGTCGAAGGCATCGGCAGGTCAGTGCTTAACTGCAGTGTGGCACAACTCGGTGCCACGTAAGACCCTAAAGGTCAAAAAAGTAAGATCTCCCCCAGGAGAGTGAGATCCAGTTTCACGTCGAACAAGAAATTGGAGACGGGTTTCTCCCAATCTCGATGGCTAACGAGGAGCCGATGTTTGACTTCGTGGGAAAGACCGTTTGGAAAAAGAACTCTCCTGGGGCCGTCCTCAAGCCCCTCCCCCTTCCCTTACCACTCCCCCAGTGGGGATGCGAGGTATAAATGAGGAACTCTGAGGAAAATCGAGGTAGTATCATCAGTCTCTAGGTGACGAAGTCCTCGGATCCACAACCGAGCTACCGAGACTGGAAAGGTAGTGTACTTGGCTCGCCAGACCAAGAAGTACCCTGCAAGAGAGCCAGGGCTACCTACCTTAAGGGGCTAAGAAGAAGCTCATCCTCGAGCTAAGTCCCTGGTTATCAAACCAAACGATAAGTTAACTTTGGTAAGTTCAACTTACTCTCGCCAGAGAGACTCCTCATATCCTGGTGCACCTTAAACACCAGGGGTATTCCTCGTCCTTGAGGAATTAAGAAGAAGAAGGAAAAGGCTCCTCCTCCAGCCCGTTATTCGGTGGCCACACCGAACTCATAAGTTAACTTGGTAAGGAACCAAGTTCAAATTATTCTCGCCAGAGAAATCCCCCTCCGTTATCCTCGCCCGTGAAGAAGACCCTCCCCGAGTTCAGTCCTCGTCCATAAGGAAATAAGTAACGAAGGAGAAAAGCTCCTCCTCGAGCTCGTTACTCGGTGATCACACCGCACTCCAAGTTAACTTGATTTAAAAAACAAGTTCGACTCACTCTCGCCAGAGAGACCACGACTGCCTAGGTGTTGCATAAAGCACCGTATTGGTCCTCGTCCTTGAAGACCCCCCCCCCCCGGAAGAACGTGTGGACCCCCCCAGCTGCTACCCTCGCCAAAACGACCGTAGAATTTCGCCCATCTACAACTGGACACACGGCACGCGTCGTGAGTCAATAACATTTCTGAGGCCCTTTAAACTCCACATGAGTCCGTAAGCCTAATTCTTATATTATTGTTGTGTGTAGAGAAAACGTTAACTTAATTTTGTGGGTCCACTAATTTAATTAATTCTTGTTTAGGATAATATTCAGAGTATTGCTGTAGTTAATGTCTAAATGTTATGTATTCAATTGATAAAGATAAAATATAAGTTTATTTTGTGAATTAGTGGGCGTTTCTTTTATATCCTTACGTGTTTGGTAACGGCTCTGTTCCCACGTCGGAATTAGCCTGATGACGGTTAAGGTTCTTTCCAAGGAAGAGTTTTCCCCATTCGACTACATTTCATGAATTGTAAATCTGAAATTTCCATTCTTAATTTTAAAATTCATAAAACCGTTTCTATCCCTCTTTCTATGCATCTATGAATCCATATATATAAAAATCCTTTCCTGTTCTCTTAATTCTGATTCCTCTTCTCATCCACTAATCTTGCTATAAATATTCTGACCAACCTTCCAACTTAACTCTCTTTACTGTCTCTCAGTGTTTTTTCTGAGTTTAACATTAACATATAAATACACATGTACGTATTTATATGTATAAGTATGTATTATATTTATTTATTATTTTTTTTTTATTCATTTATTTATTTATATATTTTTTCTCATTCATACTATAGCTACAAAAAAAACTAATAGATTAGGCTGCTTACAAATCACCAATAAATCCAGCAATGAGATTAATAATATTAATAGATAATATAAAAAAGAAAAAAAAAGCTCTTTACATAGACCTTGCTATTGGGTGTCGATGACTATAAGCAGTTTTAGCATCCCTTGCAAAAAAAAGAAAGAAATAATGTTGAACATTGACAATTATTCCGTTAAGGTCAGTGAGTGGTTTATAACCACACATATATTCATTTCTCCTCCTATATTCTTCACTGTTTTAGTAATTTAACCAACTACTGACTTGTTAAATCTACTGTAAATATTTATTATCCTTTAATTATAACACTGGGAAACAATGAATTTGGTGAATTGACATAAGGACATTTTCCTACCTAATTCGACCATACTGAATCCAAATCTGAAATCAGATTCTCTCTAAATGCTACAGATTTTTCTTAATATCAATAACTAATATTATACAATGATTTTCATTTTATCACGCCTATTATCATGCCCTAAATTAATTTTGAATCATCCTTTTGCGTTATTAGTAGCAAAGCAGGGTTTTTTGCACAAACATTTATTGCATATGAGAAGAACCTTGAATTACACATTAGGATTACAAATACTGTAATCAAATAGATGCTAATTTATTAATGACCGTACATCAGGCTGGAGTACCACTTCTTGATTTCAATCTGGCAAAAATTTGCCTTTGTAACTCTTTCTCTTGTAAGTCTTCTCTGGCTGATCTCTTCTAATCGTCCAGCAGTAGTTTGCCATCATGTGTCTCTCTCAGTCACCTTGGTAGCGCTCTTTCATCGTCATCAAATCCTGATGGAAGCGTTCCCCTTGTTCGTCGCTCACGGCTCCCAGATTCTCTGGGAATCGGTGAAGGGGACTATTTAGGAAATGCAGCTTCACACTGATGTTGCATCCCAGATGACAATATGCTGAAAGCATATTAATAACCAGATCCTCGTAGTTATGCGCTTTTTTGTTTCCCAAGAAGTTACGAACAACTGCAGAAAATGAGAGCCAGGCTGCCTTCTCTTTTTCATTCCTGGTGTTCACGAATCTAGAATCACTCAGAAGTCTTCGGATTTAGGGACCATCAAATACTCCTACTTTTATTTCTTCGTATGACAAAGCAAGAAACGCCAATACTATATACTGAAAACAATCATTGTCAGTGTTTAACGCCTTGGCATACTGAAGTGGAGGGAAAACGATCTTCCCTCTACTTACGATTGTCTCATTAACAATGTTCGGCATTCCTGCTTCCAAAGTTTCCCGAACTGGCCAATCTTTTGGGGGACTAGAGTTTGTCACGGGCTCAACTGTCCCACATACAGATAAAGCATGGAAACTTTGTGTATCCCTTCTGCTGGCAAAGGAGGAAATTGACCATTTTAAGGCAAAACACATATGATCCAATTGTGTTCATGGTACTTAAGTAAATCCATGACCATTCTTATGTCATCGTGAGTTACTCGCAGATGGACAGAGTGACCGAGAGGAACTGCACCAAAGTTATTGCCATTATGCAAAAGGACACACTTGAGGCTACGCTTGGAGCTATTCAAAAACAGTCTCCACTCAGCAGGGCTATAGGTGCCAAGTCCCAACTCGGTAAACAGACCAGGAACATTGTAACAGTGTAAAAATTGTTTGTCCTCAGAGAAATACTTAACAAATGTATTCTGCCTTGTTTGGTAATATGATACCCATACCGACCTGTCAAGCACATGTATTTCACTCAACCTTTAGGCTAAAAGTTCTGCAGCTTTCTTGGAGAGCGCCAAATCACGTATCAAGTCATTCAAATCCTCTTGATTGAAACAGTGAGGAGTTAATAACTGTTCAGCATCTGATGATGAATCTGCAGACTACGAATCCATTCCGTGTACGTCCATATCAGGTACATCATTTTCATCCTTAAAGGGAGCATATCCACTGAAAATCGGAACTGGTAAAGACTCTGAATGAGGTTCTGGCCAGATCGCCGAGGGAATGTTGGGGTAGTCGATCTTATGCCGACTTTTCTTGCCAATCTCTTTAGTATTCTTAAGACAGAAATAACAGTCCGATACAAGATCCTTTGGCTCTCGCCACACCATGGGGATTCCAAAAGGAAGACCATTTCTCTTTCCTTTCGTCCACTCACGAAGATGTCCATACAACTATGGCAAACAGCATGTGGGGCCCACTTCTTATCTTGATCGCCAAGAGGAACATCTAGATATGCCTTTTAAGTGCGGATCACAAAGTTTGATATATTGGGCCTTTGAAGAACTAACATGTAATAGCCACATATGTAGCAGAAGGTGGCTGGATCATTAACGCAATTTTCTCTTGAAGAAGCTATCACTCTAACATAAGACCTGAAAAAAAAAACAATAATGTCAATATTTTGCACAATAACATTTATTACTATCTTATTACTATGTGCTGTGAAGTATTTGCTTTCTACAAGCACCCTCTCTCTCCTTCCGGAGGGCAGTTTTCGTGGAAACGAGAAAATAGAAATTACAGTATAACTATAGCATGTAGGTAAAAATGGATTATATATTTGAAATCAGCATGAAAAAACGAATTCAAATTGGCAGATACTAGTAAATAAATCTAAGTCACCAGAAAATGTGATTAAAATTGTTCCCAAGTGTAATTAATATATTAAGTATTTCAGTACCTAGACATGTGATTTCCTAAAAGGTCGTTTCGGGTTGAAAACAATTCCCAAGGACCTTAAATAGATGAAAACATGCATAATAATTTGACATGGCTTACCAGAGTAATTATTCGTGGTATTTTTCAGATGCCAAAATGTCTCTACGAGGCATTAAAATGGGAACATATTATAAATGAATGAATGAGCCATTTAGGTGATTGTCCTTAAAAAAAAAAAATCAAATTTCGGAAAATGCCCGCCCATGAACTTCGAGATAATATATATATATATATATATATATATATATATATATATATTGATATATTGTCAGAGATCAGAGAGAGGGAGAGAGAAAGATGCGCGCGGCCGCGCCTTTCAATGGAGAGAGAGACACAGCAGATACCAGGGGCGGCCCTTTTTGTCTGCGCTAATGAAGGTGCGAAATCACGAGATATCGTGGTGGCTTAAAAGCCTGTCATCGCGGAAAGCTGTGAGAAACTTGAAGGTCCCATTGTGAGTCGGACAAAGTTCGCCTCGGTGGCTTATAAACTTTACCGCTATCCTGCTAATAGGGCTAGACTACCATCACCTGGCGATGCGTTGGACCCTGGAACCCTCCAATTCGACCCCCAGTATAAATCGTCCGGCGCCAGAGTTGGAAGGCAGGATCCGCCGCCTGCCCGCCCCGTCAGTATCCGCCGCCTGCCCGCCCTGTCAGTATTGGCCGCATGCCCGTTCCGTGAGTATCCGCCGTGGGCACTTTTCCGTTCGTACCCGCTATTCGCGTCCCGTTGGAATCTGCACAATAACTCGAAGAACCCCTCAAGCTTCAGTTATTCTCGTCTAATTCGCATGAGCCTACCCCGTACTTGTTGTTACCCGATCTTCGAACGCAAGGCGCCCAGTCTTGATTCGGTGTTCTAAAGTCGAAGGCAAGATCTAAGTTTATCTCGATAGTAGTCATTATCAAAAGACTATTATTTGGAGTTTGCGCCAAGTCAACGAGTACTCCCTCAGATCAAATCTTCTAGGTAACAGCAACGCGCAACTCTACTGTGCAAGTGCTGCGTCGTCTGTTTTGTGTACGCTCAACGTCACTACTCGAGCGACCCTCTAGTCAGTATTGTTAGATTGTGTAAACGGTGACCATCCTCGCCAAGTCCTCTCTCCCTTCAAGACGCTGAGACTCTTGTACGTCTAATGTCTTGTATAGCTTGATTAAAAAAAAACAACTTTTTTAACCTTTGTAAAAAGAATATTAATTTGCATATTAGTAAATTTATTTTTGTACTCGTTTTTCTATTGTCCGAGAACCTTCAAAAGTAGCTGACTTTTTGGCCAACCTAAAATTTAGTTAATTGCATTCCGTCTGTATTATAAGTCTCTCACGAAAGCAACCGTCATCTCTCTCGGCTGAGAAACGCAGGAAGGGTTGAACTCGACCCTATTCTACGACATATATAGTAATATCTATTATATATTAAACTGGTGTCAGGCTTATTGGGGTGAATCTTGATCAATCAAATAATTAAAATTTTATCAAAATATTGGTTAACCTTGGTTAAATTGTCAATTGTTGGCTAATCTTGGTTCCGGTTCTGGAGTTCAAAAGGTGAGAAATAACCATTGTATACCTACTTGGGAAAGATATTTGTTCCCGTTCCCATTTTTTTTGGGGGGGGAGGGGGGAATTGATTGTCGAGTGACCGTGTTTAATTATTATTTTTATTCCCCCACGGAATTGAATTGTTAACTTTCAAGGCCTCATTTCATGCCGTAAGTTGAAGGTATAGTAAAAATACTATTTTCTTCGTATTGCTGTGCTAGGAGTGTTGTAACTATCGTCTCAATCACAGTGAGGGATTTAGGTAAAATCTCGACCCCCAAAAGCTCTTTCGCGAGTGCCCCGTCCCTTTTTGTTCGTGTTTTCGTTTGCTTAGCAAAACTATTCGCACTCCCATTCGTGCGTAAAGAAATCCATAATTCCGCCATATTCCTTGTCGTGCGTTAATTTAATTCTTGTTGTTGTACCCGTCACTTAAAGCCAGCATCATGTCGTCGTTTGGAATTTTCAAGACTCAAGGTGAGTCATTTGGACTCAGTGGCAAAGATCTAATAGCCTACATCCAGGAAGAAGAAAGAAGAGAAAGAGCCGAAAGAAAAGACAGAGAAGAGAGAGAAAAATAACGAGAAGAAAGAGCCGGATGAAGAAACAGTGAAGAAAAGGAACGAGAATAAAGAGAGGGAATTCGCTTTCACGAATTAGGGTTGGACAGAGTTAGAAAAAAGGCGTTCTCCATAAACTCCTCAAGTTTTGGATTAGACGCACCGCAGTCTGTGACCATAAAACTTCCCGTGTTTCAAGAAGGCGAAGAGTTCGGGTCTTATCTCACCCACTTCGAAAATATTTTTGAGGTGAACCAGTGGGACATCAAAACGGACGGTGTAACACAATTATTGCCCCTGCTGAACTCCCAACTCAGGGATATTTTTATCTCCCTCCCAACAAAGGCAACAATTGATTACTCATCGTTAAAAGCTGAGTTGCTCGTCGCTTTTAACATGACCCCGGACTTCTACCGAGCTAAATTTAGGTCCTATCGTATTCAGCCAAACCAGACCTTCCGACAGTTCCGCTACCTCCTACAGTGTCACTTTAATAAATGGATTGACGCGTCCAAGGTGCCTCATGAATACGACGCCCTGGTCGATTTCGTTCTCAAGGATCAATTTCTTGCGTCGCTCACTTCTGAAATCAGATCCTTCGTGAAGGACCGGAGGTGCTGTACTCTCAAGGAATGCAAGGCAGACGTCTACGCGGCTAGCCATAAATAATAATGGGAATAAGTTCGTTAAAGTGACTGCGCCCTCCAAACTCAAGCCTCTCACCGTGTCTGGACACCATGATGTTAAGCCCTTTTCTCTCGAAGCCCCTGCTTCTTCGTTCCCCAGGAGGACCATCGTATGATATTCCTGTGGAGTTCAGGGTCACGTGAGAACCAATTGCCCTTAAAACTCGCAATTTAGAAACACCCCTTCTTCTCACCAGGTACAGCAGGTCAGTGCCACTTCTACGCCCCCACCGTCGCAAAATGAAGCCCCCTCTTCTTCAAACCCGCCGAATACTGCTAGCCAAAAGGTAAACCGTCTGTTCGGTAAAAGTACCCCTGGGACCCTCCAATTCGAAACTGAAGCAGTGAATAGATGCCGGATCTCCACTTGCACCCGTGATACAGGGTGCACGTGCATTGTTGTATCCGATGAAATACTCCCCCTGTGGCTCCAGACCACGATAAGTTTGCCGTAGTGCTGATTACCTGGGGCGCGCCAATAAATCCACATTGTTCACTGCTACATTGAGTGCGCATATTTGACTGGTTGGGCTGAAGTCGTTGCAGCCCCATCAGGTTTTGTGCCTTCCGAATTTATCAGTCCCCAAGGGTATCTCCCGCACCCGTGGCTCAACCCGTTACTACCCGTTCCCGCGTGAAGAAGGAACTGCAAGCCTCTACACCTCTGAAACCCTCGTGTGCTTCCGAGTTCCAGATTGCAATGATCCATGACTTTGCCAAAGGCCAGAGGGAATGTAAGTCTCTTCGACGCTTGTGGTCAAAAGCCCAGAAGAAACGCGCATAACCGTTAGAGGGAACAAGGCAATTTCCTTCCTCATCAAGGACAAACTCCTCTATAGAGTGTGCACCGAGTAAAACGACACCGATTCCGCACACTATGCGCACCCATCTCCCACGTCCCTCCAATGCTACAAATGCTCACGATAGCCTACTTGTTGGTCACTTTAGTCATACGAAGACTGCTCAAGGGATCTTCAAATATTTTTATTGGCCTGGCGCGCCCGACGAAATTCTGCGATATTGTCGTTCGTGCGACATTTGCCAAAAGACCGCAATTAAACGATGATTCAGACCTGCGTCGTTGCAGAAGGGACTGCTAATCATTGAACCCTTCTGCCGAGTAGCTATCGACCTAATCGGACCGATCTACCACGCGTCGAGTGAAGGCTATGCTTACGCTTAACGCTTGTCGATTTTCCCACCCGATTTCCCGAGGCTATTCCCCCTAAGAAAAACGATAGCATCTCCTGCGCCGAATCTCTTATTGCCATCTTTTCCCAAAGAAATCCTCTCGGATCGTGGTTGTCAATTCCCCCCCCCCCCGAATTAATGGAGTACGTCGGTAAATTATCGATAATTAAGCCCCTGTTTACTATTGGTTTTCACCCAACTGGGAATGGGATGTGCGAGAGGCTAAATGGAAGCCTCAAGGTCATTCTCATGAAGTTGTGTGCAGATCAGCCCAATGAATGGCACCGCTTCCTTCTCGTAGCCTCTTTGCCTACCTTGAAAGTCCTCATCGTACATTAGGATTCGCCCCCTTTGAACTTTTATATGGTAGGAAAGTCAGAAGCCCCCTGAGTATCCTAAAGAAACTTTATTCCAATCAAAAATTGGATCAAAACATCCAGACTTCTTACTCGTATCTACTGGATTTAAGAAGGAGGCTGGAAAAGTGAGAGGAAATTTCGTCTCGGAACGCCGACATCAATTTTGACAAGTATAAGACATACTTTGATTGCAAGTCCAAAGAACCCCGTAGAAGAAGTTTTGCTTCTCCTTCCTACGGACAACAACAAATTGTTGAGTCAGTGGGAGGGACCCTAATACATAGTCGAGAAGCGTGGCTCCGTCGATTACCTTCTTGAAACCCCGAAGCTTTTTCATGTTAATATGTTCATGCGGTACCACAGGCGCACGAGCAAAACCAGATAGTTGCAATCGACGAAGAATCCCCCATGGAATCTGATTACTCTCTGGACCCATTTTGTGTAATTCAAGTCGCCTGCGTGGAGCAAGGCTCCCTCAGCGAGCTAGTAAAGAAGAAGGCCGACGAACGCCTCGAGTTGACGCCTTTTCGACTCACAGATTTAACCAACTCAAGGAAGAGTTGGCATCCGCTCTTAACCTCCGCTTCCCTAACTCGGACAAACTGTTTGGCATTCGCACCGACGCAAGTAATGACGGTATAGGATGTGATATTCTCCACTATAAGAATGTCGGCAAAATTTCCCAATCGTTTAGGCAAGCAGAAAATTACTCGCACGCAAGCAAAAATTAGGTGGAAATTGAGAGAGAAACCCTCGCTATCATTTGGTGAATCCGTAAATTTAGGATGTATTTAGTATAAAAGGAATTTGTAGTGGAAACAGACCACAAACCCTTATCATACCTACGTAACGTCAAGAATAATACCGGTCGGTTGATGCGTGGAGCTTGTTCATCCAGGAATTCAATTCCGCATTTTGTATTTAAAAGGCACCGATAACTGTATGACTGATAGTTTAAGTAGAAACCCATTGAATCCTTTTCCAAATTAATTCCGAGCCATTTCCTTTTTTTATCCATGTATTAATTTTTGTTCATAAAACAACCATATATTAAGGAAACGAGCATATATATATATATATATATATATATATATATATATATATATATATAATGGGTCTTTCAACAAGGACGCTTGATCTTTGTCAGGCGATAGTGGCCATGTTGTTAAAGCGACATCTGGCAACCTCACTGTGAACTGTTCAGTAGTACTTGGCAAGTCACGATGGAAGTTTATAGCGTAACAACGTGTGTAAATCATAAAATTTTATTATCAAAATCAGTGCTCGGTTCGACAAACGTTCCCCGCATTACGTGATTTCTATCCTCGCCACGTCCTGCTAAGTCCACTGTTCGACGTTTGGTGGCTAAATTCGGGGCAAAAGGGTCGATCAACAATAAGCCAACACCCGTCCGTCGCCGTAAGGCAAGGTCTGCTGAAAACATCGCTGCCGTAAATGAGAGTGTACGGGAAAATCAGAGGCCGTCAATTTCTCGTCGTTCACAAGAACTTGGCCTTTCTGCGACTTTAGTTTGGCGAATTATGCGTAGGGACTTAGTTGGAAGTTGCCCCAAATTTTAAAAAAAAAATCGTCTTCAGCGACGAGGACCATTTTTGGATGAATGGATTTGTGAAAAAGCAAAATTGTCGGATTTGGGACGAAAACATTCAACATAAGATACACCAGCACCAATTGCATCCTAACAAAGTCACTGTTTGGTGCGGATTTTCGTATAACGTATCATCGGTCCGTATATTTTTGATAACTAAGATGAGATTACCATAATCGTCAACGGTGAGACCTACAGATCGATGATAAGCAACTTCTTGTGGCCTCAACTGGAGTATATGCCTGATATGGATACTGACGACATTTGGTTCCAACAGGATGGCGCTACGTGCCACACTGCGCACGCCACGATAGACATTTTGCACCAGCAATTTCAGGGTAGGTTCATCTCGCGCGGCGGTGACGTCAACTGGCCACCGAGATCATGCGATTTAACGCCATTAGACTACTTTCTTTGGGGCTACCTTAAATCGAAGGTCTATGCGAATAATCTGTAAACAGTTCATGTCCTCAAAGTCAACATAACGAACACCATCCAGCAAATTCAGCCAGATTTGTGCGACAAGGTTATTGAAAATTGGGCCTCCCAAATACGTTCCACCAAGCAAAGCCGCGGCGGACATTTGAAGGAAGTCATATTCCACACTTAATGCCATAAAATGTACTTTCAAATTTAAAATAAATTAAGTGCATATATCACACACAACTTGTTTTATTTACATTTAAAAATCGAGTGACCTTATTGAAGGACTATATATATATATATATATATATATATATATATATATATATATATATATATATATATATATATATATATATATGTGTGTGTGTGTGTGTGTGAGCGCGCTTAAAACACTTGTTTTTTAATGTAGACAAAGTTTTTTTGTTGGGCAAATTCCCCAAAAAGTGCTTTTGGGGGTTGTTTTTTGTTAGGCTATTGCAATCGTATCATAGTATTATATATAATTTTTAAGGTAATTTCAAAATGCGTGGCTTGGCCCCCATTTTAAATAAACTCGTAATATTCATAATTTGAAAAGCCTAGCATTAGATTTGAATTCAAAAGTGATTGCCAGATGTCGTTAGGCCTTTAGTTTTTCTACAGTGTTTCTTGTCTTCAGACACATAAGCCTCACCCCTGAATGCAATTTAAATCAATCATATTTTCTTTAAAATTGGTTAATATGAAATGTCAACATCATATTTTAATTACGAAAAAAAATCCCTTCATAATGATAGATAATAGAATATGTTGTGATTCCAACTAACAATGTGGCTCCCAAGATTCCCCGACGATCAATTCCATTCTCAAAGCTCTTGATCGGCATTCTTCATCCGTCTCCTCATTCATCGTTCTTGTGTTATTCAGTGCTCTTTAATTAGTGCTGTCGCGTTGTGATCTTAATGTAATTAAATTAATTTCCTTGTGTGAACTCTAATTACCGAACTCTGTTTAATGCTTTTCAATTAGTTAGTGCTGTGCTCCGCATTCACAGGCAGTCTCGCTCGCAAGTACCAAATTTCATTTGTAACTCATTTCTCATTTCGGCTTCAATTAAGTTGTGCCTTATTCTATTTATGGCTTTTTGCTTGTTTATTTTATCTCACCCCCATGTTTATCGGCTTTTTATTTTTACTTGCCTTAATATAAACTCGCTTTTTTTACTGCATTTTGTATATCGCCATCTATTTTTATTTGTATAAAGCCATTTATTTCTATTGCTTAAATATTAACTTGCTTTTCCCTTTTCACTCCATTGATTCATTTGTTGCCACGTGCTGCTCTTTGTCTTTCTTCCTTATTCGACTCGGTTACGATTCCCTGACCCACATCATCCTGGCTAATCTTCCCTCCCCCCCCTCTCACGCCTCGCTTCGGGGAACCCTCCCCCCCTTTCTATGAGTCAAGTTTTCCCGTCTGTTGCGTTCTTCATAATTCTCGCCTTTGCTCACTCCTTTCTCCCCCAATATGTATGATAGGGACTCACTCCTCTCACTCAACTCTTTAAACTATCCTCTTTCGCCAGCTACATCTGCGAAGATAAAGGGGACTGGTATCTCCCAAACTCACCCGCCTAGGAGGGGGCCCGAGATTTCCGGCGTCCCTTAGGAACCTCTTTCCCCTTACCATCCCTCCTTTACCCAACACCTTCATATCTCCCCCTGCCTCCTGTGCCCATCAACAGGCGCTGTCGGCGTCTCTTCTTAACATTAGGAGCCTGACCAATAAGTCGAGTATGTCCATGACCTCGTTGTTCGCACTGGGGTTTCCTTCCTCGCCCTTATAGAAACCTGGCTCGAGTCTGATTCTGGTCCATGCACTGCCCTTGCAACCCCTCCGTGTCATTCTTTCCTTCATGTTCCTCGGAACCACCGGGGAAGGGGAGTTGCACTGATTTCCAAATCATCCTACTTCCTGAATCTTCTCTCACCCCCCCTTCGCCTCATTTGAGGTTCTCATTGCTGTCTCACGTCTGACTATTGTGGTCCTTTACCGCCCTCCCAGCTGGTCTCCGGCCTTATTTCTCGATGAGTTCAGTAACCTACTCTCCGCCTATCCTCTACGGGTTCTCTCTTTATTTTTGGTGACTTCAATCTTCCTCGCCACAATGAGACTTTTCGTGCATTCATTGACATCATCGACCTCTTCTCTCTTACGCAAAATGTGTCATCCCCAACACACATGCATGGTAATACCCTGGACTTAGTCATCTCGAACCTCCATATCTTTAATCTAACAGTAACTGACCTTTCTAATACGATTTCCGACCACTTCTTGGTCAATTTTAAATTCTATATTCCCTACCACCTACCTCCTCACTCGTCTCGAGATCCTACTCCTTTCCGGCGACTATCGTCAATTGGTACTACTTCTTTCTATAACGACGTTGTTTATGCCCTACCTCATATTGATACTACTGCTTCATCTGACCAAACTTTAAACTATCTGCACCAATTATTACTCGCCTGCGTTGACGCGCGCGCTCCCCTTATCACTCCTTCTTCAAACCGCCATCACCACGCCCCTTGGTTCACCATGGAACTCCTTCGTTTAAGGAGGTCCTTACGTGCTAATAAACGAACCCTTCATAAAGCACGCTCCCGCGGTCAGGACACGACCTCCCTCCCAATTGCCTATCGCCTTGCTACTTCGACTTATTCTTACAAATTAAAATCAGTGCGCGAGGCTCATTCACGCAAACTTTTGTCTAAGAGCAAGAATGACCCTTGGACTATCTTTCGTCTCCTCTCTGGAATTTCCTTGCCTAGCCCCATTATTAACCTCCGCGCCGTACTACCTCAGTCGAATGAACAAGGCCATGCTGTTCTCCCTAATCATACTCCATTGCTGCTTAACGTCCTCACTCGGGCGTCTTCTGAGGAAGTAATTGCTCTGATCTCACGATCTAACAAATCTGGATCCCCTAATGACCTCTTTCCACCCAAACTCCTCCACTAAATTCTTCCCGCTGTCTTCCTACTGATTCTTCATTTCATTAACACTTCACTTGCCACAGGGGTGGTTCCCTCTTCCTTTAAACATGCCTCAATTCGTCATATCCTTAAAAAAAAACACACCTTAACCCCTCTGAACCATCTAGCTATCGCCCTATCTCACAGCTTCCATTCCTCTCTACGGTCCTCGAGAGAGTGGTTATCTCTCGCCTTAATGACCATATTTCTAACTGCACTATCGATGAAATGTACCAGTCAGGATTCAAAGCAAAGTATTCTACTGAAACCGCTTTTCTTAATGTTTCATACGGTTTACGTAGAGCAGACGATAGGAGTTGTACGTCCATTCTACTCCTCCTAGACCTCTCATCTGGTTTCGACACCATCGACCACATTGTCCTCCTTGATCCTTTGCACACTTTTTTTGGTCTCTCGGGCACTGCACTTGATTGGTTCCGTTCATACCTCTCCTCCCGCACTCAGTCGGTCACGCTCGATAACCTCTCCTTCGAGCCGCGCCAATTCATTTTTGGCATGCCTCAGGGCTCAGTCCTTGTTCCCCTCCTCTTTCACATCTACTTACTTCCTCTTGGCTCCCTTCTTCGCGATTTGGGCCTGGCCTTCCACTTCTATGCTGATGACACCCAGATATACCTCTCTTCATCCCCTGTGTCCTTCACTCAATCAATTACTAAGCTCCTTTTAGTTTACATCTACATAAACGAATGGCTGTCTGCCAACTTTCTCAAACTTAACCACCATAAAACTGAAGTTCTCCTTGTTAGTACCGCTTTGATGGTGGAGAAATTTAAAGCTCTCTTCCCCTCCTTTAAGCATGGGGAAACCAATGTCACCTTTTCTGAGTGGGTGCCCGTTACTAGCGGGGTGCCTCAAGGTTCTGTCCTGGAACCACTACTATTCCTCATCTACGTCAACGACATGGACGGTGACATGGTTGCCAAGATTTCCAAATTTGCCGACGATACCAAGCTTGGTATGAACGTTGCAAAGGATGGGAATACTGCCCGCCTGCAGGAAGATCTTGGGAAGATTGGGGAGTGGTCTGACACGTGGCAAATGCCTTTTAACGTAAACAAATGCAAAGTGATGCATATCGGCCACAGAAACCCACAATCTCCGTATATCTTTAAGGGCAGCGCTCTTGAATCGAGTGACACTGAGAAGGACTTGGGTGTAACTATCACAAGCGACCTCAAGTTCTCGAAACAGTGCATCGAGGCAGAGAAGAAAGCCCAAAGGATGTTAGGCTACATAAAGTGCCAGTTTGGATACCGTAACAGGGAGATATTACTTTGTACAACTCCCTCGTTCGGCCGCACCTGGAGTATGCCGTACAATTTTGGAGTCCTTCGTTTCGAAAGGATATCGCAAGGTTGGAAATCGTACAAGCTAGGGCAACCAAGCTGATTCCCTCTATCCGACATAAAAGTTATGAGGATAGAGTAAGGGGATTAGATCTGTTCTCGCTGGAAACCCGTAGACTGCGTGGTCAGCTCATCGAAGTTTTCAAAAGACTTCGAGGGTTCGACAATGTTGACTACCGGGATATTTTCACACTGAGTGAGAACAGAACGCGCAATCATTGCTTCAAACTTGAACTGAAGCGTTACAACCGCAATCTGTGTCGAAATTTTTTTTACTTACAGTATCTGCGGTAAGTGGAACGCACTTCCAGTGGAAGTTGTCAACAGTGAATCTGTTGACCAGTTCAAGTCAAGACTAGACAAAGTCTTGAAAAGTGGCCGTTTAGGGACGCAAAACAATTGAGCAGCCATGTGCCTGTGTCACACACGTAATATCTGATAATTTGCCTTTATTTTTTGACGATGGCTGTGACGTGATATCGTGGGACGTACGTTCGCTTAATTGAGGCTGACACGTCATCCAAAGGAATTCTAGAATTTTCGTTCGCTTTGATCGGCCAGTTTCCCTCCTAATTATTTTATTGAATATTAAATTGGATTAAGATTATTGCGTTTTTGTCATGAAAGAAAGTATTTGATGTCTGGAGTTGGGAATTTTCATTGTATGTTGATATAGCATTGGGATTTTGAACGATCCATATTTGTTATTGTTCCGGGGAATTCAATGTCGAGGCCTTCATTCTTCACAGAAGACAGACCCTTTTTTCGTGCTTGGAGAAGAAAGTTGTGTTCGGGAGTAGAGTGGATTTCGTGCACTTATTTTCCGGTTTCGTGCGTCTCGGAAGGTTATTGCTATTTAAGGCTACCGTGAGTTAAGGTTACCGTGAGTTAAGGTTACCATGAGTTGAGGTTAGCCTGAGTTGAGGTTAGCCTGAGTTGAGGTTAGCCTGAGTTGAGGTTAGCCTGAGTTGAGGTTAGCCTGAGTTGAGGTTAGCCTGAGTTGAGGTTAGCCTGAGTTGAGGTTAGCCTGAGTTGAGGTTAGCCTGAGTTGAGGTTAGCCTGAGTTGAGGTTAGCCTGAGTTGAGGTTAGCCTGAGTTGAAGTTAGCCTGAGTTGAGGTTAGCCTGAGTTGAGGTTAGCCTGAGTTGAGGTTAGCCTGAGTTGAGGTTAGCCTGAGTTGAGGTTAGCCTGAGTTGAGGTTAGCCTGAGTTGAGGTTAGCCTGAGTTGAGGTTAGCCTGAGTTGAGGTTAGCCTGAGTTGAGGTTAGCCTGAGTTGAGGTTAGCCTGAGTTGAGGTTAGCCTGAGTTGAGGTTAGCCTGAGTTGAGGTTAGCCTGAGTTGAGGTTAGCCTGAGTTGAGGTTAGCCTGAGTTGAGGTTAGCCTGAGTTGAGGTTAGCCTGAGTTGAGGTTAGCCTGAGTTGAGGTTAGCCTAATTGATTGACTTAGTGTAAGACAACCGGCAGAGTTGTACCCCTTTTGTATTTTAGTGCGGGTTTACCGCGAGTGTTGTGCCTCTCGTGCACCTTTGGTAGGACGACCGTGTGTGGTGTCCTTGTTTTGGTGTGGCCCATACTAGGCCTGATATTGGTGGTCGTGAGTGCCCCTTTATTTTTGTACGCGTAGGTACATTGTAGTTACGTTACCGGTGAGTGCTTCCCTCTGTGGCTCAACCTCCTTTCTCCGTGGTCTCATAGATAGGAATATCATACGTGCGTTATTTTTGTGTACATATTTGTTTCTTATGTCTTCCATACTCTAAATATATTTACATATTACAAAAGGTCATTCTTTAGCTCGACCTATCAACGTTTTAATTAATTTTTAGGTCATTTCTATGATAATTTAGTTTTCGAATATATCGGCATTTTCAAGTAGATTCATTTATCACACATTTGTAAATAAAGTTTTTTCGTTTTAAGTCGACGCATCTTCTATCCTTGGCTATAAACTTTTTGGGTTAAAGAATCTGGGCATGTCACCTGACCCCAGTTTGTGACAGCCTGCTCGATTGCTAGTCTTTGAATGGACCTTAAGGTCTCCTAGGGTACTTCCTGTCCTTGTTATTTTCGACGAGTAACTCGTTTAAATGGTACATCCATCGTATCTGTAAGTCTTCCCTCGGTTTCTTTCGCAACTTCTCACTTGTTCCATCCCATTTTGATCGACGAAGCCTTGAGACTGCTATCCATGCTTTCGTCACCTTACGCTTAGAACACTGCAATTCTTTTCTAGTGAATCTCCCTACTTCGTCACTTCGCCCCCTACAACTAGTTAAAAACTATGCTTCCCGGCTCCTCCTTCATCGCCCTCGGTTCTCTCCTTCGATGCCTCTGTTACAGAAGCTACACTGATTACCTATTCTCTTCCGTACCCACTATATAATTCTTATCATCACCTAAAATGCCCTAACCCACGAGACTCCACCTTATCTCTCGTCTGCCCTCTCCCGATGTCAAACTCCTCGGGCACTCCGGTCTAACCTCGCTCCCCTCCTGAACGCTCCTCGTTCTGTCCTCTGCTCGATGAGTGACCGTTCCTTCTTAGTTTGTGCTCCTAGACCCTGGAATGCTCTTCCTGCCGAAGTCCGATCCTTCCCCTCCCTTGCTACTTTTAAACGTCTCCTGAAGACTCGTCTCTTCAGAATTGCCTTCTCTCCCCTGTAAACTTTCTCTAAACTCATTACACAACCTACGCCTTTGGAGGGCTAAAAGCCCTGAAGGGCGCATTATAAATACATATCATTATTATTATTATAATTAGAAATTTGCCCACATTAAGTAGTAAAAATGCTAATTTTTAAAAAATGAGAGATATTTATAACAAGCCCCCCAAAAATTCGAGGGCAGGCATTTTCCGAAATTTGACCCAAGAAATCTAGAGATTGCTTGGATAAATGGGAAAAAGTGAAGTAATGGGTAAGTTACTAATATTTCTTAATATTTTCAGACGAAGAAGTTTGAAGAGGGGGGGGTAGTAGGTGTTCTTATGTGTAGTAATAGAGGGAAGGAGCTTGTATCGGAGTTTAGTCTAGTTTTTAAATTTAATGTATAAAGATTCCAGTTTTATTTAATTGACTTTGTCTGTTGTCTTTAATCGAAAACTATTCGAAGAAGGGTTCATGGTTAAGATGTCGTTTGGTAATGTAATTTGACCGGGGGAATTTCTAGGGTTAGTAATGGGGGGCTTCAGTTCTGACTTATCCCAAGGTGTGTGCATATACAAGCGCGTAATATGTGCTGCGTCTATCCAAAATAAACATCCGATTTACAACGCGAGCAGATGAATGATCAAAGATCAAAGCAATTCCGGTACTTTGTTGTTAAAGGCGTCTTAACAGGTTTGAAGTTGATGGCAGAGAGAGTATTTCAGAATAAGTGAGAATTTATAGTAGAAAATGAAGTTGAGGTCCTGTATAAGACGGCTATATGAATACCACATTTGTGACGATCAGAAGGATCTTTGGGTTGAAATTTGTATTAATAAATGTAATAAACGTCTTGAGTAATTAACGAAGGTAACTTCATTGTGAAAGCTAAGGTATGAAGAGCGATGTTAAGAGCACGGAAAAGTAGAGTCAATAGAAATAGGTCTTGGAAGGAAATGGAGTCATCTTCCTTTACCAGGGTGAATTTTATATTTGGGTACAATTGATTAATGTACTCTCGGAATTTATAGAAGAAATTTCGGACCAGAAAAAGGATATCGTCTCGTTTACGTATCTGGTGTACAATAGAGGACTGGATTGCAGTGAGTCATGGCCAAGCGCTTCTTACTTTAAGGATACATGATGAAGTTTGCTAGAAATGCTTCAATAGGACAACACCTAGCAAGGCCGTCTATTTGGTGGAATAATTTGCCATTAAACGAGATTGTTGTAATAGATACAGGAATGAGTATTTACTTTTTTATTTAAAAGCGTGAAAGATGGAGTTGGGGGGGGGGTGAAGGTGAGAGAATATTAATGGCCTCTAGAAGTGGGACACTGCTAAAGAGAGAAGTTCCTTCAAAACTGGTTATATGTTAGGATTTAGTGATCTCACTTCTTGTTTATAATTTAGGAAATTTTTAACACTATATCGGTTTTAGCGAGAGGGGTGAGGGAGGCGGGGTTAAGCAGTTTGGCGGTTTTATAATTAAGGAGGATTAAAGTTGCTAAAATAGGTCGCAGACAGATTTTCGGTTATGGATATAGGGAGTCTGATGGGAGCTCAACGAAAATTCAGTTTGTAAGATGGCCACTGTAAAGTTGTCCTTCCCCTCACCTAAAGAAACATTTACTAGAGATGTGGGGTGGACTGGGTGACTCGGGAACAAGGGACTTTCGGTTCTAAAGCCTTCCTGCATGTCAAATCAAAAGTTTCGAGGCTAGTGTATGAAAAGACTCCATTGGCGACCCTAACCTCTTTCAATAAGTTCTCGAAAGCCACAGCACTATCAGAGCCTTCTACGGCCAACAGCTCCTCGAGTTCTGTCTCCAGAAAGTCTTCAGCCATTTATGTTTGGGTCTTTTCTTCGAATTAGGCATAGCGGATACTTTATTTCAATAGAATGTTGTTTATGTCGGTTCCGTTGTTATTGTTCATTCTAGGCATCGTCAGCATCGTTGTCCGTGTCTTCGTCCTCAAAGTGATGAAGATCATCATCTTGTGATCGTTGAGGTTATCTCGGGCCCAAAATTCCTCTGGAATCGGAGGACCCGGGGGACCACTGGAAGTTTCATGTGGAGAAAATGTAGATTCACATTTCGTGGCTTTCCTCATTTATGGTCCTGCTATTCCGGGGTTAATAATTTGAACTGCTCCGTTCCGCTCTAACCTTTTGAAAGAATTTTAATGGGGAAGGTGGTCAATTCCATGCTATTGGCCACCTAGAAGGGCCTCTTTGAAGTCCATCCTTTTGTTTCTGCTTAATTCTGAGCGACCATAGGTTTTCACTCAGCTGAAAAACTATTGCTGAGTAATTAGTAGGCAAATCCGGGTGCGAAGGTCACTAGAGTGCTAATAGTAGCTCTAAAATTATAAGGGGTTCTTGGACGGATGAAAGTTTACTTCCTTCTGACTCTTCCTCAATTTCTTGTGAACTGGACATTTTAAGGACCTGGGATTCACTGGAGGTTCCAGGTCGGTCGTCCTCAAGACCTCCGCCGCTGTAGCCAGAGGCAAGAGCGCTCGGCGTGCCGAAGAGAAAGCAGACTTCCTAGATGTGATCCCTTGGCACCTTGTGTTGCCGAGTGCCAGATTTGTGATTGGTTCCTCGCTACCTTCCAAAAGTTCCACATTGAAATAGTGTTTTTGATTGGCAAGCTTGGTTAGCTTAACTTTTCCCTGTTTAGGTTGAACACGTTCACATGTGAAGATGCAAGGGTGAAAAAAATTAACGTGGGTTCTACACAGCCAAAGAAAGGACTGTTCCGTTTCTCAGTCCCCTGATCCTTATAAGTCATAAGAGCATAAGGGGACCGTTTCCTCAAAAGTAAAAGCATGTACCTTCTCAAAATCCAAAAGTTATATAAAATAGAAGTGGCAAGCCTCCTCTAAGAACTCAAACATTCCACACTTAGGTGTGACCAATCCGTCTCGAGAAAAAGAGACGAGCAGAAGCGAACCAGTACTAAGTGTTGTGAAAACTTTGGAAGAAGAGGCGTTGTAACAAATGCTCAAAGCTGGTACCATCCAGGATAGTGTCCTGGGTAGAAGCAGAGGCACCCCCGCCAGAGATATATAGAGCTCTTGAAGGAGTGACCTTGCGATAAATCCAAAGGGCTTAAGGTATGATAGACACCTGACAGCAGCATAGTCGCTGTCGAGATCGGTAGCGGGTGAACTGAGTGGTTGGTGACTGAGGAAGAAATTGGGCTTGCGTGTAGTACAAGCGCAATATGCCCTGTGTACAGCGCAGACCGAGCGACATCTTGACAGTATTGATAAGGAGTCTGTCTATAGGAGATATATGGCATATACATGTTATAAAACGGTGAGCAGTATGGAGGGTAGTCCAACTTCCTCAATTCACACTTGGCTGCGGATGCGTAGGACTCTCGTCCATTAACATGCTTTGACCAAACAAAGGAACAGTAAAAAAAGTAGAGGTAGCCCTATCAACACCTGAATGCTGAACGTTACGAAGCGAAAAATGTCTATAGCGTGCAAAGCCTAGGTGCAAGAAAAACTAATGCTTCGAATATGTTCATCCTTAGTGAAGCGTCAGTTTTAAACAAGATAAAGTAAAAGGTGCGACTCTAGTACATCCAGACTATATATACCTCATCTATGAAAAAGAAAGGGTAAGGATGAAACCGTGGAAGGCAACACCAGTGGACCAACTATGTCTTGAGCGAGGAAAACAGAAACCCGTTCACTTTGGCAAAGCGAAAGGGAAGGGATAGAACCTGTCGGTGTCAACACTCCCGAGCAAGCATCGAGCCTAAACCAAAAGAAAAAGTTTATCAACGTTGAACGTAGCTAGAACAGATTACGGGAGCAGCGACGTGATAAAGATAATACTCAGGGTTAATAGGGACGCTGATGACACTTCACTGGGGAGCCCTCTCCCTACTCTTTTTCGTCAGAGAGCGGACCCACAACAAGAAAGCGAAATCGACGATGTCGTAGAAAGAAAAGAAAATTAGGAAGCGTTCATTAGCACCCATGGTGTGTAGGGTCTTCGTGATACCGTATCGCCATGGGGATATCGTAGGCTTTCGCCGGGTCTAAAAACACGTGGTCATTTCCTGTCTAAGAATTTCTACATCAGTTTGTAACCTCAGGGATATTAAGAGAAATTGGGGCAGAGGGATCTCTCCTAGCTTGCGAAAAGCAAGCATGGTAGCCACTTCCCAGGAATCTGTAAGCATACCCTACGTCCACATACGGTTAAACATGTAGCACAAAAGACATGACTCGCTCATCCAAGTATTGAAGCATAGCACACGGGGTATCTGCCGTATTATAGAGGGTATCCACGCATGAAAAGAGATAAGAGCACGCCTCACTTGGTGGTGGAAGGGGAATACACATGCCATGGTAGGAAGAACAGGGATAGCCGTAGAATTTTTAGAGACTCCAGGAGTTGTTAGCCCTAGAATGTGTCAAATGTGCTATCACCTTCGATGGCCTATTGAGGAGCGGGAGGCTCGTCATAAGAGTTTCCTTTCACCCTGTCTCAAGCCTTGGCTGGCGCATCGTCTATAGGGCCGGATGTTCTTCATTCTTTGGAGAGTCTCTACTATACAAAGCGTCCTTTCCTGCATCAAACTATGACTAGAGGCCCGAAACTCATGTTGTAGACCTGTATTTGGATTAGACGGACATATGAAGCCTCGGGATTTGCCTCTTGTGAGTCGAAAAACTCGTTCTAGACGCGTGACAGCTTTACATTTTGCCAATGGGTCCCGTGGGAGGAATGGGGTCTCTGGTTTTAAACGGGGCTCGGTGTGAACCCGTATTGCTACCCACTTTACTAGTGTGCCTGGAGAAGGTAGAATCCGCAGAGGCATTCCGACTCTGCCCAGAAACTACCGTGTTAGTAACCCTGGATGGGCTAGGAGTAGAGGACACACTTAGCTTCTGACCCGTAGGAAGTCTCGGGTCACATTGAGCGTGACAGGACCATTTCCTTGGTTTTTCCCCCGCAAAAGAGCACCCTATGGAGACACTTAGACTTGATAGCAGGGAAAGTGGCATGTCTTCCTGGCCCAAGTTGCAAGTCCTTGCAGAAAGGGTATCCTATTTAGGCTGGTACAGGGAGGAACATGTCCTCCCAGCCCGAGTATTAACGGGGAAGGCCTGGTTCACAGAGTTGAATTGAACGCTTTGACTAAAGATGCTGGACCAGGTAAGGTACCTTCTCCATTTTCCTCCATGCATCACTTTTTTTCCACGATTAACCCCTTTATTTGCTCTAAGGCCGTATAGGGAGGGGGGGCTTATGTAGACTTGCACCTGGTACCGGGAGGAGCGTCACGTGCTCTCTGTCACTGTGTAATAGGGAAAGCCTGGTACACTGACTTGAATCGAAGTCTTTGCCGGATCAGGAGGGGTTGATGTTTTCCTTATTTTCCTCTATGCTGTACTTCTTATTGGGTGGGGGGGGGGGGAGGACTGGCTTTACCACTTTGTTGGCTGTTGTTGGAGGTCAGGTCAACCAAGTCTCGGGTTTCGTCCCGAGGTCTGTCACGAAGGATCTTGGGTTCTCGGCCCTCCTCCTGTCCCCGATTAGTAAGACCGACAGGTGCCAACATAGGTACCCGGCGTTGCCCCACATAAAAAGTCATGTGGTAAATAAATTCACATTGTTTGAGATTCTTATTTTATGGCACAAAAATATCTTTACTTGCTTAGTTGTGGCGGTTTTTGTTTGTTTGTTTGTGGTTGTGTCAATGTTGTTGTTTTTGTTTGTTTATGTTGTTGTTGGCGGTGGTGGTTTGTTGTTGTTGGTAAGTTTTTTTGTCGATGATGGTGTTTTTTTTTGGTTAATGGTATTTTTTTTGTCGGTGGTGCTGTTTTTTGTCGGTGGTGCTGTTTTTTGTCGGTGGTGCTGTTTTTTGTCGGTGGTGCTGTTTTTTGTCGGTGGTGGTGTTTTTTTGTCGGTGGTTTTTGTTTATGTTGTTGTTTTTGTTTGTTTATGTTGTTGGCGGTGGTGGTTTGTTGTTGTTGGTAAGTTTTTTTTGTCGATGATGGTGGTTTTTTTTGGTTAATGGTATTTTTTTGTCGGTGGTGCTGTTTTTTGTCGGTGGTGGTGTTTTTTTGTCGGTGGTGGTGTTTTTTTGTCGGTGGTGGTGTTTTTTTGTCGGTGGTGGTGTTTTTTTGTCGGTGGTGGTGTTTTTTTGTCGGTGGTGGTGTTTTTTTGTCAGTGGTGGTGTTTTTTGGTCGGCAGTAGTGTTTTTTTTCGGCGGTGGTGTTTTTTTTGTCGGCGGTGGCGTTTTTTTTGTCGGCGGTGGCGTTTTTTTGTCGGCGGTGGTGTTTTTTGTCGGCGGTGGTGTTTTTTTGTCGGCGGTGGTGTTTTTTTGTCGGCGGTGGTGTTTTTTTGTCGGCAGTGGTGTTTTTGTCGGCGGTGGTGTTTTTGTCGGCGGTGGTGTTTTTTGTCGGTGGTGGTGATTTTTGTCGGTGGTGGTGATTTTTGTCGGTGGTGGTGTTTTTTGTCGGTGGTGGTGTTTTTTTGTCGGTGGTGGTGTTTTTTTGTCGGTGGTGGTGTTTTTTGGTCGGTGTTTTTTTGTCCGTTTTTTGT
Organism: Ceratothoa steindachneri; assembly: GCA_963969495.1. NCBI lineage: Eukaryota > Metazoa > Arthropoda > Malacostraca > Isopoda > Cymothoidae > Ceratothoa > Ceratothoa steindachneri. The sequence goes on along the minus strand of CAXAKS010000225.1, from coordinate 247,466 downwards.
CGGTGGTGGTGATTTTTGTCGGTGGTGGTGATTTTTGTCGGTTGTGGTGATTTTTGTCGGTTGTGGTGTTTTTTTGTCGGTGGTGGTGTTTTTTTGTCGGTGTTTTTTTGTCCGTGGTGGTATTTTGGGGGGTCGGCGGTGGTGTTTTTTGGTGGTGGTGGGGAGAAGGGTTGTCGGTGGTGGTGGTGGTTTTTATGTCGGTTTTAGTGGGTGGTTTTGACGGTTTTGGTGTTTTTATTGGTGGCGTTTTTTTGTCAGTGGTGGTGGGTTTTTTATCGGTGTTGTCGGTAGTGGTTGGGTTTTGGTCGATGGTAGTATTTTTGGTCGGTGGTGGTATTTTTGGTCGGTGGTGGTATTTTTGGTCGGTGGTGGGGGAAGTGTTGATGTTTTTTTTTGTTGTTGGTGGTGGTTGTTTTTTTATTGGTGGTGGTGTTTTTTGGTAGTTGGTTATTTGTGGGGTGAAGGCATCTTCAAGAGTTGCGCACTCTTCATATCATATAATATACTTACAATGAGTAAATGTTTCACCGCACGCGTCAGGCAGCTTCTGGGTCCGCGTAAATGACCGTTCGTTATGAGTGAACCACTTGTGTCCGCAAGAACAGATCGAGCGTCTTATAGGTACGGATATCCACCAAAGTTAAATGAAATTTCCCTCAGCATTTACTTTCTCCCTTCCTGCAAAGGCCTGGTTTGGTGGTTTTAAAGTATAGTGCGGTAGCTATCTCGTCGTTAAACTTTGTGGTGAGGGTGTCATAAAATGGTAATTGGTTGTTTTGACTTCGTTCAATGGTATAGTTCAGGGAAGAACATTTCTTTAAAGGCTTTTCTTTATTTATGTATTTCTTAAAATTGTTCATTTTTGTCTATATCGTGTTTGGGTAATCTTGGGAATACTTTCTTCGACGGCTCCCATGTAGAAGTTAGCGAAGAGAACTCCTACATGAGAACCTATAGCAACTCCGTCCACTTAAAGCTACGTGTCTCCGTTTGGTCCATAGAAAAGGGCGTAGGAAGTCGAGGCTTGTAGTAGCTTTCTTATGGCTGCTTTAGTATACAAATAAAGGGGGGGGGAGTCATTTTGGTTGTAATGCGTTCTTATATTATTTCTAGCATTTCGGCGACTATTACATTCGTACACACGATTCAACATCCATGGAAAAACGTGCAGTTTATCTCGACCGAAAAATGAGGAAGGAAAACACAAATTTTACATTCTGTCCTAAATTACCGCCATTGGTAATTCTCGAAAGTATAAATATATAAGAAAAGGAAAAAAAAGTTAAATATACTCATAGTTTAATTCTCACGGAATACTTCCAATATCAAGAGGGCGGAACCGACCAACCAGGGGCGTTTAATCTATTCTCCCCAAGGCGCAAATATCTGTTAGTCCGTTTGTAACCTTTTTATCTACCCCTACCTTTCTACGTTCTGTTGGTTACTACGTTCATAACCACACACACATATATTCCCTGTTGAGGTCTATACATTTGAACCTAATCACCCAGTGATTTTAGTTTAGTCACGAATTGGTTAACATTATCTTCCATTTTTAAGTTAGTCTTATCATTTAGATCCTAAATTTTAGAGCATTCATTGTTTTACAGGTAAAAGGCGCGAAGAGTAATTTGTCGTCGTTGGCAACTCTGAATTCCGCGAATGCGCTTGTCCTGCGTCGGTTTTCTCTTCTTCCTATCATAGTCGACTCAGATGGGCATCATTTGTGAAGGAAGCAATACCAAGGCTAAATTAAATGGCTAAACCATTGGAAAAGGCGAGGAGTGCCGTTTGGGATTCACGCCGGGAGCTCTAAGGCGAAGGTCTCCGAGTGTGCGGCTGTCAATCTGAGGGCGATGCTGAGAATCAAGAAAGCGTTGGATGAGTCGGGCTGCGATGCCGAGGGAACGGGCGTTTGGAAACCACGAGGGCTATATTATTCCCCCGTTTATCTTCCCAATGGGGTCTCAGCCTCACTATGGATGGGAAGGCGGTATATCTAGTCCCTGGAGGAGTTGGTGTTGCCCTTGATCCAGGTGCTAGCTAGAAGGCCGTACGTTTGGCAGTAAGACTCTGCACCATGCCACACAAGCAGGCAGACCCAGTCCTGGCTGTCAGACAAATTCTTTGATCACATCGCTCCGAAAATCTGACTTCCTAACTCCCTAAACAAAAAAACACTGGACTAGTGTGCTGAGAAAGATCAACATGTCCCAGTGCACCACTAATGTGGAGCGTAGGTCCAAGATCACCAGTTTTAACCCAGTGAAACAGGCGGATCATCGAGAAGGTCTGAAGCAGGCTTCGACGCCGGCTGGAGTCCGTGGTTGAGGCCGACGGCGATTTCCTTGAATAAAATGAATACTATGTACAATCCTTTCTGTCTTAAACATGTAATTTTGGTAAATTTATATGTATAAATGAACTATAATATTTACCTTTATATTGAAGTTAGACGAAAAATTACCAAAGCGCACCCTGTATATTCCGTACGGCTCAGAAGTACGATGTTGTTACGTTTATCTGGTTTTGATATAACTGCATTATTTCACTTCTGTGTGAGATGACAAATAAGGAAGATGAAGAAAAACGAAAAATAGGTCAAAGGAACATAAGTGGACGAAAATATTTAGCACCATATTGATAGGGAGAAAGCTGTAATTAATTAGTGTATGAAATGTCCAGTAATATTTTCTGTTTTACGAGTGTATGGCGACAATGCAATTAAATATCCGGGTCATATATCGCTGGCCCTAGCCCATTTGCGGTCCGTGTCGGTGGACTACAAATGATGATGCAAAGATCGGCCCCATTCCTCAGTATGAAACTCCACCGCTCAGTGACCGATGACTTTTCATAGTCGTAAATTCCATGTGGGCTAAAAATTTTAAAGCTGAAAGTATTTTCAGAATTTTTTCTCCATGTGCGTGTGTGTTTTATCCCGCATACGTGTTTATATGTGGAATTACTAGAACGGCTGGAAATAGTAAAATATTTGTCGGAATATTATTGGTGCTCCTCGATGAAATACACAAAACGGAATTGTTTGATCATTTTATCCGGATCTGAATCGTCAAAGGCATGTTTATCTTTCTCTCCTTCGGGTGTAAAACTCGTTAAGTTTTTGGTTTGAATTATGAGGAGTCTATGTCACACTCCTACATTATGACGGTGAGAAAACGTCGAATCAGGAATGGCACAGTTTTCTTGCGAAAAATATTTCCACTCGTTTCATTCCTGTGTTTTTGCAGGGTTAGGGAGGACAGGATCCCGGTTGTAGAAGAGAATGCAAAGTTCTAAAATAAAAGGCTTGTGGGTCTTGATTTTCCAAGCCATTTCTCTCCATATTTATGATCGATGAAGGAACGGGCAGAGTTTTGTCGCAATGAACATCGCGTTTAATCCTAGTGGTATTTTGTGTTTGTCTTTAGAGTTCTATTAATATGAACCAAAGTTATACTTAGGTTAAAAGATCAGTGCAAAACTTATGGCAACCAACTTGGAGGGGGGGGCGCATTTGAAACAAACAAGGCGGTGGGGAAAATTCTTCGGAACACAGGCTAGAAATGGAAGAATTAGGCAAAAGTAAACCGAAACTTTAAATGTAAACCGATATAGAAAACCAAAACCTCTAAGAAATACCATACTTCTATTTTTTTAATCTCCAAATAAACGAAGCCCGGCCAAATTTTTTCGAAATTGGAATGAGAGAGGATTATCAAGAATAGTAGCGACGACATTAAAGCGCCTTCCTACGATCGCAAGGGTGATTACTGTTACCAAACTTTGCTAATTAAAACGGATGATCAAACATCTGCATACTCAAGTTTCTTCCCTCTTGACACTCTAAAGGCTGCGTCAAAAAGCACCAACGACACGAGCTTTTTAGGGGCATTTTTCCATAGTGGAGACGACGGTGCTTGCTAATAAGAAGGTTGTGAAATCGTATCTCTATGGAAATATCGTTTGAAATTTGAAAATGTCTCAAACTTTAGAGTAGAAATTAGTGGTAATGCAATGCTACAAGAAACGCCTTTTGCTACAATTCTTTATATTATTTTTCCCTTTGTACGGCTGTGTTTATGGGAGAAATAAAATGGCCTTCCTCTGCCTCCAGTTCGATGGAAGCTGCTTGAAGTACAGCTTTTTCAGACCGTGTCATTCTTCACAGCTTTTCAAACGGGACGTATCAGGGAAGTATCATATGTGGCCTATTACAATTAGTACGCGGAGGGTCTGCTCATTCTCCCGGCCTGAGTAGAAATTAGGGAGGCCACGGCTCTGGGTTGACTTGAGCCCTCTGATGGTGCCTGGGAAAAGCTGTTGGTGCGGTTCCTCCTCGTTCCCTCTCCCCACTACTTTACCTTTATTTATTATTAGCGGTAGGATTAGGCATAATTAGTAGTAGTATTTATTATAATTATTTTGTATTTTTTATTAATTATTTATGAATTTTATTTATCATTTATTATTATTATTAATTACACTTGGCAACAAATTCTAACTTTTTGTTTGTTACAGAAATGTGAATAAGTGTTTCTAATTAGTTCGAGGGCGCTGAATCCGAATTTGAAAACCAAAATTCTCTCTCACGTCTAGATTTTGTATAATGACCTACCCCCCCCCCCCCCCCCCTTCGCTATTTGTTCCGATTAATAAAGAAAAAAAACTTTTATTTTGTATTTTTTTTAAATTTTTAAGCAAAAATATTTTAAAAGTGGGGGACCTTCCTTCTTTATTCTTGCTTAGGACAGACAGTGTACATCACTGGCGAAGTTACCTCTCCTTCCCACAAGTTATGAAGATTTTATTATAATGATTAAGTTTGTTGTACACTTAAAGTTTAAAGAAACTTTGCTGTAGACTTCTCGTTTTTTTTTGTGAAACATCAAAGTTTGTTTTTGTAAAGACCATCAATAATCAATAATACCCCATCATAGTTGGATTAGATTTTCCTTGGTACCTCGTCTTCATAACGAAAATTTGTTGATGAAAACGTTCACCCTGTTCATCACTAACCACTCCCAGATTTTCAGGAAAGAAATCTTGATGAGAATGCAGAAAATGCATTTTAAGTGACATTCTACATCCCATCTTGTCATAGGCTTCCAGCCTCTTGTTTACTATTTCTCGGTAATTTGGAGATTTAAAATTGCCAAGAAAGTTTTGAGTGACTTCCACAAAGGATGTCCATGCTTTGCGTCCCTTTTCATTGAGACACAAAGTGAAGGAATCATCAGAAACAACTGTGAATTTGTGGTCCAGCCCCTATTTTTGAATCAGTTGATGATCCTTTGAATTTGTTTTTCAAATATTTAAGGCCTTCACTTCTTTGATCTATACCCTTCACAAAAATTTTTATTAACCCTAATTTAATGTGAAGAGGTGAAAGATGAACTTTAAACTTTGTTGTCAAAATAAATTTGGTTCTGTATCTTTGATCAATTGGAACATATGTTGAATCTTCTTCAATTTCTCCAGAAATCAATGTAGAATCATCATCTGAACTAAAATATTCACTTATTATATTAGGTGGCTTCGGTACTGGAGTAGATTCATCATGTGATGCCAGTTTCAACGCTAATGGCAATTTGGATAAACAATTTTAGATGTGTTTCCTTGGGAAATCCAGCCACATTTGGTAGGCAGAAATAACAATCATCAAAGTGATTTGAGGGTTCACACCATATCATAGGAACAGCAAATTGCATTGCCTTCCTCTTCACATTTAACCAAGCTTTCAACATTGTGTTACACTGCGTGGAGCAAATATGAGTGGCCCAATCTTCATCCTGGTCTTCTACTTTGCATCCAAAATAGTATCTGTAGACTCGCTTCATCGTTACTGCTGTTTCTATTTTTCTCCGTTGTGCCACTCGTGTGAATTGCCCACAAACATAATAAAATATGTCGGGGCTTTTTACACATCCGCGTCTAGAACTTGAGACCATGACAAGATCTCAAATACTAACTTGAGCAAGCAAACGATACACAATGTGAGATCCTTATCATAAGGTTCTTATCAGAGCAAAACTTTTATAAACGTGTTGTATTCTTTACCAGTTACCAGTGCAGAAAAGGTATCACAAATAAGTATGTATTAATCTGAAAATCTGAAAAAATCTGAAAAAAAACTCAGTAACTAGAATTCAATGATATTTGAGCTTCAATATAGTGTACTTTATATATATCAACGTTAATATATATTAAATATATATATATTAATTATATATATTAGAAATTGCATATTGGTACAATATTGAGAAAAAGTGTGTAATGGCTTGAAAAGTAAAATTCAAATTACACAAAAACTAGACGTGATATGCAAATTCTAATTACAAATCTGTAATCAGCGCCTAAAAGTCACCTAGAATCACCTATTTTCTGCTCTGTAACAAAAATCCTGTTACACAGTGTTATTATTATTACGGTTATACCCTTAACCTTTTCTACCCGGACTTCGTAACAGGAGAATTGTCCCCACCTGGGTAGAGTTCGGTCCACTAGCCATGGTGACTTGGTAAACTGCATGCCATCCTGGTATGAACTAGCACCAGGGTATGATAACTATCATACTCTGGTGATCATCAAACCCTACTCGTTAGGGAACCAACCTATCTCTACTTCTCTTTATTACATACACTCCTACCCCTTTCCAAACTTGCTCTCCTATCCACAGAGGTTCTGGCTGCCAGACGCACTTTCGTCCTCTTATCAACCTTAGTCGAGTGTCAGTTTATACCTTAAGGTCTATACCTGCTTCAAGGGCCGAAGGCTCGCTGGCAAAGGTAAGTATTAGGCAAAAGGTGTATTGAGACGTTCACTTTCTTCACTTTCTTCCAGTACACATACAAGGTCGCTACGCCTGCACCATCCTTTATGGTTAAAACTCTAAGACAATTTCGCCTGAATGGCGGGCTGGGTTGGCAAAGCCCATTTTAGCTGGACCCGTGGACCGCATATTTGTAAGTAATCACATTCTGGAATTCTCTGATCCTATATACTTTTTTATCTTAACCTTCCAAGGCATTGATAAATCATAGTATATACTTTCCACGTTTGTTTTTCCTTCCTAAAACTATCTTGACAAGAGGAGGCAATCGTGGGCGACCGCAGGCGCATGGAGATCCGCCTCCGAGCCCGGCTTTGTCCTATCTAGTCCGGTAAGGGGCACGGCGATGTGTTTTCCATGCTGCTGTACTGACGGAACTTTTCTGTACCAACTCTCTTCGTATCCCTTCATAGCATTTGGTTTGACTGAATGGAGCTGCTCCCTCTCGGTTCGTCACGGGGCTGATAACTAATCACAAAGGGTTTGTTTCTTTGAGACTGGCTTGGTTCCGGTTTGGTCCCCCCTGGCAATCAGAGCGGATATTGACAGCCCAACGCGGCTTTTTCATCTCCCAACTTTTGCGGGCTGCCAAAAAGAGGCGGAACTTCATAACAGGCGTTCGGTCCGCGTGATCAAGCTTAAACCAGGAAGGGACTTGACGAGGGATGATGACCCGCCAGAATGCGTCCTGAACGGTCCGCGTAGGTGAGCCAACGTGCGGAGATGTCTGCGGCCCTTCTACATATGTAGAGCTCGGCGCCCGTGCCGACATGCGGACTGTGTTGTTTGGAACCGGCCCGTTGTCTGCGCCAATGGGCATCCGCAATAATTGCTTGAAACTAAACTCTCTTCGTTTTTCTGGTTATAGGCTCCCTCGCTGATGAAACCAAGCCAAACTCTAAGTCCCCGAACTGAGTATACTTCTTTTTGTCCTGACAAGTTCTTTGTCTAAAAAAAACGCCATAACCAAATTAACACAGCAATAAATAACAAAGCTGCGCATATCCTCCTTGATTCCTTACCCCTCTACTTCCCGGTTCGACCAAAATGAAAAGAGGTATGTATGAAACGTACACAGAAAACAAAAGAAATCTAAAACACAACAAACACTAGAATATTAAACATTAAGAGTTCAGACATGGCTAACAAAGCCTCCGAAGATAAAAGCCCAACACATAAACGGACAAAATCGGTACGTCGCATAGAAGGTATCGTTTTACCTCCGCTCCAAGACCCCACAGTGGAGCACCGTGTGTAGACTGCTACACTTGGTACCTGACATAGCTATTTGTCCTTCAAGACTGAGTGCAAATTAGGGAAGCCCTTTCACGGTTGATTTGAACTCTGATGGGACCTGGGAAAGTTGTTAGTGCGAATTCCCCTCGCTCCCACTCAGCACCAAGAAGCGGTCGAGGTGAAACCGCCTCAATTTTAAAAAGCACCCTCTGCTCCTGGCCTTTCCATACCTACGACCACGAACGTTTCCGCGCCCATTCGGAACCATTTTGCAGGTTCTACTCACCCTGGGTGCTCCCCTTGTAGAGCTAGCGGCACAAAGGGATCACACCGATCCTCCGCTAGAATCATTCCTGCCCCCCCCCCTCCGCCAGCGTGGCCTTTCCCTTAGGTGCAATGGCCATGCGCCCCCTACCAAGTAGTTAGACTCACGGAGGTGGCACCCCTGAAGGTGGTCGAGAGGCAGACTTCCGGGGTTCCTGAAGCTTCCATCCGGAAAAGAGGACATCTCCACAGGAGCTACGGCTCCTACGACCTCACCCATAGCTGGACTGGGTTACTCGGAGAGGCTAAATCCTAAAAGGATGGACCCCTTGCCTCCGAAGCCGCCATCACCCACTTGAGGTTTTTAGGCAGAGGAAGGAAAAGACTCGCATGGCGAACCCAACTTCCAATGATAAGTCCTCGAAGGCGACAACGCCTTCGTTGCTTTGTTCAGACATCAAAGCCCGGAGTTATATCACCGGGAAGCGTAGGGCTATTCACGTGAGGGTCTTCTCTTCGAAGAGGGACCCTGCATTTCCTCTGAACTAGGCCTGGATTGGGGCATAATACTTCAATGGAATTGCAGAGGACTCCAAGCAAACTAGGAGGAGCAGAGTAGGCTTGTCTCCTCACATTCCACGTTAGCGATCTTTTTCAGAGGACCATGCTGGGTTTGTTCCTCCTGCCCACCCTTTGTGGTTTTCAGGATATAGCAACCCCATCTCTACGGGGTAAATGCCAGGTAGGAGGGTGTCTTCGTTCTTCTTTGCTTTAAGTACCTCCTTCCAGGATATAGCAATGCAGCTGCACCTGGATACAAGGTATACTGTGTTACTTCTGCGTACATTCTACCGCCAGTCGACTTCGACGCGTACTAGTTCCGCCAAACCTTGGCACAGTTGCCTGGTCCCTTTCTACTGTTCGTAGATTTGAACGGTAGACACCCCCAGCTGATCAACGAGCTTTAGATAGGTGTTCTAAATGTGAATGATTTTACGCATCACTGCCCGATAACCGCTTCAATTACCTATTTAGATCTAACTTTGTGCTATTCGGATAGACAGCCTGAATTTGGGAGGGAGGTGTTCGATAATTTCCATTGTAATGGTCACTTTCCTATTCATTTTTTGGGGAATGCAGTCCCAAAATCCCCCCTCCCGATGGAGCTTGGCCCGGGCGCAGCGGTCCGCATTTCAAGAAATGAATGATTTCACTCTCATTCGAGCAATTTATATCAGTGGATAAGGTTAAGTTTCTCTCCGGTAATCTCATTGACGTAGGCCTGACTACTAGTCCTAGAACGTCTAGCCGTTTTGCAGACCGATCGCTTTCGTGGTGGTCAGCCGAGTGTGAGGCGGCCGTCAAACAAAAGAGTTATGCCTACATCCGCTATAAGCGCCGCCAGTACGATTTTATTGTCGGTGAATTTCGTCGAGCTAGGGCTAGGTTCCGGTATATTTCGAAGCACGCCCGCTGCTCCTCTTGGCGAGCATACGTGTTTTCACTTAACGGGAAGACCCCTCTAGCAGAGGTGTGGAAGCAACTCAAAGGGTTTCGGGGTAGTTTCTCACAGGACGCCCTCTCCTGTTCTCAAGGGGAATGGGACCGCAATCTTGGAACTTGTATCCGTGGCGGAATTCTTCACGACCACTTTCTCCGCATTATCTAACCGGGATGCGGCTCCGCCAGCATTCAATGCGCGTCGTGATGTGGTGGAAGACCGCCCACTGGACTTTAACTCGAGAGGCAGATAACCCTTTAACGACAGGTTTACATTCAGTGAGTTGCGTTCCGCTCTCGCTTTGTGCGCACATACCGCCCCTAGTCCGGACGATGTCCCGTACGCCATGCTTCAAAACATGTGTGATCGAGGCATGGCTTTTCTGTTAGATTATTTCAAAAGGATCTGAGTAGAGGGCATTATGGCAGACTCCTCGCGACTCGCTACTGTACTATCTTTTCGCAAACCGGGGAGAGATTACTTTACTCCGGCTGGTATTCTCCCAAACTCTCTAACCTAGTTATTGTGCAAGTTAATAAAGAAATTTATAAATGTTAGATTATTTTTTATTTCTGGACAGCGGAGGCCATCTGTGTTCTGCACAGTGCGGGTTTCGCAAGTTCTACTCCACGTCGGATGCTCTGCAACGAGTTGAAAATGCAGTCTGCGGGGCATTCTTTCATAAACAGCACTACGCCACGGTGTTTTTCGATCTGGAGAAGGCCTATGATACCGCATTGCTATACGGTATCATGGAATCTCTCCACACAATAGTGGGTGAGGACACACCTTCCAATCTTTATATCTAAATTTTTGAGAGATCGTCGATTCCGCGTATGGGTGAGGGGGAGCTTTGTCCAGCCCAATGAAGCAGGAAGATGGTGTCCCGCAGAGAAGTGTCTTCAGTGTTACACTCTTTATCCGAGCATCAACGGTATCACCTCGGTGCTGCCGGAAGATGTTCTCACTAAGCTCTACGTGGACGACCTTTCGATCTCTTTTTGCGTGGCCCAGATGCCATCTCTGAAGCATCGACTCAAACAGGCATTGAACCACGTCTCTCGCTATGCCGAAGTACACAGGTTTCGGTTTTCCTTGGCCAAGATTAAGGTGGTAAAATTCTGCCGCCATCCAAGGCTCCACTCTGAATCAAACTTGTTTCTAAATGTGGTTTTCCTGGAAGTAGTGGACTCGCATCGTTTCTTTAGTCTTGTATTTGACTGACGCCTCACCTGGGAGACTCATATTCAAAGACTTAGGGCCTCTTGTAACTACGCCATGGATATTTTTCGTTTCGTCACGTTCAGCGCCTGGGCTGTCATAGCGCATCTGCCTTACTTTTTATCGATCCTTTGTTCGTTCAAAGCTCTATTATATATGTGAGTTTTATGCACCCACAGCCGAGCGTTTATTGCGGAAAGGGTTATCACTCAACCCCGCTGGCTTCCGTCGTGCGACCGCTGCCTTCCGCACACCCCGCATTGAGAGCCTACTTGTCGATGCTGTTTAGTTGCACCTCGCTCTGCGCCCTCCTTATTACATTATTCACCTGTAGCGCGAGCCCTGTGCCTCCCTCTGTTGCCACTACATTCGCATCCGATCTCGACAGTGCCTGTGCCAGCGAGAGACGCTACTCTTCCTCTAAGCTGTTTGGGTTTAGGACTAGAAAATTCCTTCGAATGTTCCGGTTTAGTCCTTCGGACGGTGGTGCCTCTGGTTGTGTTCAGGGCTCCACCCTAGAGAGTACCGCCTTTTACTATTTGTCGCCGCGCCTATGGTACAACGCTTCTATAGCACAGGGAGTATTACGTTTATCCATTTTTTTTAGCACACGATGTGTCACACTGGATCCGTGCCAGTGTATACGGATGGGTTCAAGTCCCAGGTGTGGGTCGCTTTTCATGCTGTAAACCTCTGTTAGAAGTCAGCGAAGTTTTACCAGGTGCTGCGTCTTTCTTCATGGCCGAGCTGATTGTAATACACGGCTGGGTACGAGAAATAACGCGTCGTGCCCGGTTCGGAGACCGGATTGTGATTTTTAGTGCAGGACAAAGTGCTTCAAGCGCTCTCGGGGCATTAGAATCTCCGCACACCCTGGTTCGTGGTATCCGTGACGCAGAGGTTTCGGCGAGCTGGGTGGACTTCAAAATTTTAATCTGCTGGATTCCTGGACATGTCAGAATTGCGGGGAGTGAACGCGCCAAAGAGTCTGCGAGGACTGGACGACCAGACCAGCGTTTGGCTCTTCCTCACACCTACTAGGTGGCAGTAATCACGCCAGCACTCCGGGCTGCTTGCCAAAGAAGATGGGAGACGCGCCTACATTCTGTCACTCTAGCAGTTAGAATGGGATGGTTGCATCTGTAACAGGTTGCATTCCGTTAAGCCTTCAGTCCTACCGCGGGTTAACCGTTATCAACCTCATCGGAGCGCTGAGGTGGTCCCTTGTCACCTGCGAATTGGCCACACACATGGGCATTTATGAGTAGCGACGGGCCCCACATCGACAGCTTATGCCCTCTCTGTTGGTCTCTCATATCAGTACGTTATCTTTTGGTCAACTACCAGTCCCTGTCTTCCCTCTTTTAGCATTAATTTCTTCTTCCGACTTCTAATACGTTCTGAAGTTTTCTCCATTTTACAATTTGTAATTATACCTTTTTTAATTTACTAAAATGTAAGTCCTTGTATGTGCATGTTTTTTTCTTCTTGGTGCGGGACAATAGGGTCCCCCTAGCTTCATCTTAGATTTTAGATGAGTTAGGTCGGAGCATTTGATTTGTTTATTACCCCTGAGTCAGCTTTTTATACTTTTACTTTATTTTAACCTCACCACTCTGTACTTTGATGCCTCGTGCCCTTTTTTGCCTATCAGCTCCATAATCTTCTTAGAATTTAGTGGCGTATACCCTGCTTCAATTAATACTACTAATAATTATCACTCAGAATTCGTGAAAATTGAGGATGGGAGTATCATGGCCGGCATAGCAACTACTGCTTTTGCTAATCCTCTTACAAATCTTTGCGAATAGGAGCCATAGAGGAAATCAGGGAAACGTAGCGACGCCATGAAGTTCGGCGAGCCTGACAAAGGGTCTTCTGGCGAAACACCGGAGCTCTGTTTCGGTCAACCTTGTCAAAAAGCTTGGGTCCCTCTATAAGCAGGCATGAGCTAACTTAAAGTTCTTAACGGCTGTCGTGCACTCCGAGGTCCACAGGACAAGTATGTGTGTGGCCACGTTATAAATAATCAATGAATTACAACACCACACCATTGAGGGTCCCCAATGAGACACCCTTTAAAGCCGCTTCTCCGAAACCTTCCTAATCAGTATTACCAAAGTCACACTTAAGAGGGATTGCTGGTGAGGGCTAGGATGAACAGCGACAAGACAATAGGGAATTGATCACTCCCATGGAAGTCATCAAAGAAGGACCACCGAAAATCAGTGAGACACTCTGGAAAACAGAGAGACAAGTCAACACAGCTAAAAGTGTCCATCTGGACATAATAAGACGTTAAGTTACCGTGATTTAAAACGCAGAGGTCAGATAATAAAAAACTCGAAAACACTACCTTTGGCATTAAGGAAAACGTTGCCGCAATATGGGTAACAGGCATTAAAATCCCTAGAGTAAATTAGAGACATGGGGGATGACGAAACCATAACCGACACCCTCACCATGAGCCGAGCCCCTGGCAGGAGCAACAGAGTTGAAAATACGAAAACCAGGCACCGTCGGATAAGGGCGAGTACACTGTTTCTTCTCCTGAGGCCAAACAGTGGGATGTAGAAAGGTCAAGAGGACCTCAAGTTCTTCCCAATTGAGAAGAACTCCTTAAGAATTCCTTCGCAAATTGGAAGTTATTATGTGGGACGTTTAGGTACCATAGTAGACATCCTTTTCTCCCTTGTGGCTGAGGTTAAGTTCTTTGAAGAGCGTCACAAAGAGCTGTGGTACGGAAAACAGATTTAGAAGAGGCTGCTGTAGCAGGGGAAGATCTTGGAAAGAGCGGTGACGGGGGTTTCTCCAGGGTCCCGAGGAACCGCCAGAATCCCCAGCCTGTCACTGGGGCGCACAGCACGGCGGTAACAGCAGGTCGAGGACTCTTCCGATGTCGGAGGGGTTGATCCAATAACCGCGGCTGGCGATATTTAAATATCAATGGCTTCCATGGGATCATGAGTAGGAGGCTGAAGGGGCGGAGCAGGCGTCCAGGGCAAAGTACAAGGCACTGGATGGATTTCTGCAAACGTTTGGGCAGTTAAGGGGCCCACATCCTGTGCAAAATGGAACGGGCTTAATAACAAAGGACATCGAGGAGTAGGAGAAGATTCCATTGAAGACTCTCGAGTCTCAGCCGAGTAAGCTCCAGGCGCAGCCCGCTTATTGGTGGCCGACGACTAAGGTGACGAATCCTTCCTCTTAGCCAATACGATTTTTTTGTATCAAATGACGTATAATGTTGTCAAGGGTCTTACTTCTCAGCGGCGGTCCCAGCCAGAGCTGCGGTGGAGAGGAGAAAATGGTAGGTAAGAGTATCTTGTGAGAACGATGCCCCGAAGGTATATCGGGTGCACTTTTGACATTAGCGGTATAAATGGGGGTTGAGATGCTACAGGCGTGTCAGAATTTAGAGGTGACAGTAAGTTTCGCTTACCGTCGCGCAAAACATCCGAGAAAAGACTGCCAAAAGACGAACTTTGTGATTGAGCAGTTTGTCGAGCTTTCCTCACGTCAGATGCAGAGTCGCGCAAAGACAGGACCTCCTCTTTCGTATAAGACGATTGGGCAGGTTTTCGATGCAACGCTGCGGGTACCGCCTCAGTTAGCACAGCGCGGTGTTCTCATGCATCAAGACCATGGTAATCATAACCACAATTTACAAAGGAACGGGAGTGAATTCAGGCACGACGTAGGGAATTACCGGGACACGAAGGTACCCAGCTTTAATAAACTGTGACAGTTCCTGGCGGTCAAACCTCAAAATCAATGAGAGTTAGGAGTCGAGCAGAGCCCACAGGAGAGCTCTATGGAACCTGTGCATAATATGGTCAAGGTGCCATGAATTAGATACAATCTGCCAGCAAAAGAGGCGATCAAATAATGTTGAAATATCGGCTCAGTTAAAAGATTAAAAACAAAATAAAAGAGCACTAGCATGCGATCAAGTAAGTTCCTCGATGTAAAAAAGAATGGACAAGGCTCGGATAAAAGAAAGGAAGGTAAAATATGATTGAAACATAGGGTAGTAAAAAAGTAACTAGGGTTTTGAAAGGTCCTCATCTTCCAGGAAGGGTACTAAGTTTGGTATAACATGGAAGAAATGGAGAATAGAAGCAAAGGTGGAGTGAGGACTGAAGTATTTCTTTCGATGGGCAGAGTATCGCGGGCAGGTAAGTAATAGGATGGTTCCTCGTAGCCATTTAAGTGTACGGGGGTGAGGCGACAGTGGCCGATTCGCAGGTGGCACAACATAACTTAATGCCGTTTGGTAGGGGAGTAGGATAATGGCCACGGGGAAGCATTTTTCCAAAGTTGGAGTAAGTGAGGGTGTCCGTGTGAGTTCCAGTATCACTCTCATTCTTCTCTAACCAATTTAAGGATGGGAGAGGGATGTAGTGTATGTGGAAGGTGTGAGATTCAGGTATGCACGGTGCAGTATGGAGGGCGGCCTTATTAGCTTATAGGTCAGCCGTTTCATTTACCTGGATGTGTGAGTGCCCTGGCAGCGAACAGAACGATAATAAGTAAGGGCGTCCTGGTTAAGAGGTATTTCTATGGCTACAGGGTGGCGAGGGGATGATCGTTGAATGGAAGCCATACAAGTGGCATCCGTAATCAAGCTTTGACAGAAGTGATCTGCGGATCTCAAGGAGGGTGCATCGATCAGCACCCCAGTGTAGCTTCGATGAAGAGGGCATATGGGTAAGTATGGGGGCACATCTTCTTATAAGGTCTCCAATATGATCTTAAAATGTCACATGTTGGTCGAATATAAGACTTAGGAAGTTAACATGGGTGACAGCTTTAATCGGCGAACCAGAAATATTGAGGTGTATCTTAGAAATCGAATTACTTCGGGTAAAGGCAATGGCCGTTTTTTTAGGGAGGGAGATAGTGAATTCGGCAGATGAGCCATAAGCCATTATTGAATTGATGGCTGACTATAGTAGGTTGGTGGCCACCGCCGCGGACGAGTTCGTCACCAATATAGCAATGTCGTCTACATAAAGGGAGTAGCGCACAGGCGGTAAGATATGTTTTGAGAAAGAACTGTTTGTAATTTTTAAAATATTACTGCTAAGCACGCTTCCTTGGGGCTCCCTTAGTATACGAATTTCAAAGAGTGAGCGCCCCGAAGCTCGACACAGAAAGAGCGGTCCTTCAGCAAGTTACATATAAAGAACGTCAGGAGTCGAGGAAGTTTCATGTCGTAGAGCTGTTGTAGAATCAAGAGTCGGCAGACGGTATCATATGCTTTTTCTAAGTTAAAGAAGATTACTGTGACGAATTTCCTTCTAAAGAAAGCAAGACCAATATCATGTTCAAGGAGAGTAAGATGGTCCATTGTGGAGCGATTTGGGCGAAACCCAAATTGGGACGGAGAATCTCTTGTTCTTCAAGATAGCACATCAGACTGGGGTTCACCATACGCTCCAGAAACTTGCATTGGCACGAAGTAAGGGCAATTGTCCGGTAATTTGTTGCATTGGGAAGGTCTTTTCCTGGCCTGAGGAAAGGAAAGATAATGCTGTGGCGCCCTTCTTAAGGAAAAGTTCAGGAGAGTAAAAAAAAACTGAGGTAGTGGTTTGGCTGACCTACGAGTAGCCAACAGGAGAAAAGAAGAGGGGTCTAGGAGCTTAGTTTCACTGAGGCAAACCACTTCAAGAAAAAACGTTTATAAGAGGCTGCAGTGAGCCGTAATTGGCCCGAAGGCCGCGGATATTCCATATGAGAATCTAGGATGGTCCTGAAATTCAAAGACGACGATGGGATTGGTGCTCATTGCTCTATAGATGCCACTTCTGGAAAAAGTCCTCCAGTTAAAATTTCTCCGCGATCGAACACTATTTAGGGTATGCCATGGGACAGGAAATGTTCAGCCCTCTGTATGATACCAACCACACATGACTAAAGTTCCAAAAACGAACTGAAAGTACACTTGTGACACTTGTTTCTCACTAAAAATATCGGAAATAAAAGAAAAATAAACGTTCTACATTTATCCAATCGAAACAGGAATGCATTCCCACATGTGAGACAAGAAAATCACCCTTTACTTCTTCATGACAACATTACCCTTTTTCGGATTGGGGAAGTTTTGCTGAAGGAAGGACTGCTTTTGGTCTTCGTTTTTAGTGATCGAGGCGTTGTAGTCCTCAATCAGCTTCACGCCGCGTTCCGCCACGTCGTTGAGGGGGGTAAATCTCCTGGAGGGTACCAGGCCAAAGATTTATCCTCTTTCCAGGAGACGGGGTCCTTTCCAAGGAAAGTCTTATCTAGTCCGACCATGTCGAAGAAGCAGGTGCTAGTCGCGTTGGCCAACTCGCTGAGGGGTTGGGAAATTAGTTTTCCCTCGATGTTAAGCAGCTTTGTGTTCCTGGCGATACCCCCGCCCGCTTCCATCACACGGATGATGTTCGACTTTTCGCTGGGGTCAACGTTGTTGCTGAGGAGATACAGAGGGATCATTTTAGGCCTCAAGTACCACAAGTGGTGCTTGAAAGTGGTCAATGCTGCCTTCGCCACGGTCTCGTTGGTGGTACGGAACGCGTTCAACTCCTGCAGCAACCAGAGATCGTTAGACGGCGCGTCTGTCAGGCTCGGGGCCAGGAACCAAGCTCGGCAGTACACCAGGCTGCAGAATAAGGAGAAGACGCGGATGGTGGTTACTTCTCGGGCTGTCAGTCGGAATTGTTTTCGGAACAGGAATATATGGAGGGAGTACAGACACTTCGCCATCCAACGAGCATGGTGAATTGGTCCAGGCTTGGGGAACTTCACACCATGACCTGGAGTTTCCCCGAGAAAGATGAGCACCAGCTCATGGAGGGCACGGTAGTCATCCCTGTCCTGTTTTGTCTGAAGTTCATTAGCAATGAACACTTTTGTACTCTCCACGGTTTCCTTGTTGGTTTCGAACGCTTTTCGTATTTCCAGGTCGTCCCATCCATTTTTGTAGTATCCCTAGTCCATGTAGGCCCAATGATCCTTAAATCTATTGAAAAGAAGAACGTCTGGTCTAGTGGAGTACCCGTGGAGGATCGTGAAGACATGCCCAACCACAACTTTGAGGACGTGGTGACGAAATGCGAAGTACAAAAGTCTGCAGCCGAGCAGTCTCTCTAGTCGAACACAACAGCCCGAATAGGACCCTGTGTTTGATGAGATCGTGTCGAAGCACAAAGCCATGAAGTTTTCCTCCAGTTTCCACTCCCGCAGGGCTGACACCACTGCCTCCGCTTGTGCCTCACCAATTCCTCCTCCAGGGAGCCGAAGAACACCAAGAAGTTAAGCGGAATCCCCCTTCCGAAGAATATCTGTTCCCGTCACGTAGATGGGCAGTCGGTCCACGATTCCACTTCCAGCGGTGGCTTTAGGAAGGATCTTCCCGTCCCAATGGACGACGAGAGCCATCCCTTGGCACGCCGCTAATCGATCCTTGACGGAGGAGGCCGTAGTCCTCCGATGACGCATCCTTAAACGCTAAATGGTAGATTGGTTAATGCTGAGGTCACTCGCAGCAGTCACAGCTCCTCCCAGGGCTTCTGCTGCGGCTGTCAAGACATAAACAGCATTTTGATCGCTAGTTTTCGTTCTGTCAAGAGCAGCTGCGACCTCACGGGTGACTATGGACTTGGGACACGCTGAAGGTGCCGTCGATGGACCAGAAGCGGAGAAAAATGGGCCTGGGTCTGCTCTACGACGAGGGGTATTCGGTGGAGAAGGGCAGGACGTGTCGGAGGACGAACTGCTTGACATAAGCACGTCGGCCTCGCTGGAGGTCTCCTGCTGCTGTGCTTCAGATTTTCGACGTGCCTGATCTCGTTCAGCTTTCTCCAGTCGCTTCCTCTCTGCTCTGGTGTGTTCTTTGTCCTCCAGATCCATGTTTTGCTTGCGCTGGGTTTTCTGGTCCAAGAGAAAGACTTTGTCTCCAGAAATCTTGATCAGGGAGTTTCAATCTTACGTGTCGAAAGCCCACTAATGAGCTATTAAGCTTACTACTCTTTGGGGCACAATTCAGAAAAACAACAAGGTGGACAAATGGCCATCAGCAAAGATATACGACAAAAATTATAATTTATTACTTAGTTATTTCATTCAGCAACGATGCCCATTCAAGAAACAGGGTGAGACAATTTGTGCAATGCAGAAGTAGTATGTTACTAGTATAATAATGCAGGAAATAAGCAAACTTAAATTATAGTGAGAAAACAAAGTAGACATAGCCTCATAGAATCAGAACTAGACCGACACAGGCCCTCTCCCATTGTGTCCCAAGAAATCTGAATTACCTGACGGCTTGTTGGGAGGCGGCTTTCTGGGATTTTCTCCAGAGTTGAACCAACAGCATACACCAGCGTTTGTTTTATTTTAGAAGAAGCCCTGTTCACCTGATAATGAACCGAAGGACGTCAGGACACCATGCTTTGGCAACTGAGAGAATTGTCTAACAAGAATTGACGATCACGACAATTCACAATAGGGTTGAAATATTGCTGCTGCGTGGCATACCCTAAACGAAGTCCGATTTTCTTCTAATTTCACCTCATATGTTCACTTACATACCAGCAACGAATAAGCAATGAGAACCAATAAAAAAATAAAAATTTGATTTTGGCTATAACTTGAGAACCACCCTAATGTGAGACAGAAGATTGAGGACGTTGGAGCGTTAATGGTTGAGTTATACAAAGGGGCGGAAGTACGGTTCATCCGTTTTGGTCCTGGCGTGCTAAGAGAGGGGGCGGTATATTATATGTGGGTGCGTCACGAGCATGGATCCAAGGGTTTGGTGGCTAAATTTCTTGGCGGTCGGAGAAGAATATGGAGAGGAGGATATCGGGTTATAGGATGCTATATTGGTAGCTGTACAACTCGGAGGGAGATCATAATCTGTAATCAGGGAGGTGCGGTTAGGTAGTATGAGGGGCATAAGGCAAGGTGATCACATGACTAACAAGAGTCAATAGTTGGGGCGGTCTTGGTTTAAAGTGAGCATGGTGATATCTGAGTGGTATCGTTATCGGTATGGTGAGGTGGATCTGGAGTTTAGCGAGCGATATGCCTACAAGATCTCTTGCCGGGTGAAGGTATTTTCTCGGATATTGTACTTTGTGCGAGGTTATACGAGGTATGATTTTATGTCGTTAAGCCACGTTTCTTCTAAGGAAGTCATTGCTCCAGGCGAGGGTGGGGAGTCATCCTCGAGTCAGGTGCGTTTGTCGTTGCAGGGGATCAAAGAGGAAGAATCAGAGGAAACGTAGAGAGCACTTACGACCTCCACCTCCCTCATGATCGCCCTGTGGGAGACTGAGGGATTCATTATCTAGGTTGATATTTGGCAGTGATAAATTACGGTGAAGGGGATCGGGTAGCAACTTGGTCGTGGCAAGAGCAGCTTTCACACATATCGGCCTTTTAGTAGAGGCAGGTACTTGGGTCGGTGGTTTATCTATAATTCACCATCGTGGTAGATCATTGAGGATTTAGTTGTAGGTAATACGTGGGTGGGTTCGTGATTTCATATATATAAGGTCGAGGGAGGTGATCGAGTTGGGTCTCTGCCTCTTCGATGGTTGTTCCTGCGATTAGGGAAAGATTCGTATTTTGAAGATGGATGGATGACAAGTACTTCGGGCGAGAGTGACACTCTGCGACAGGAAGAGAGGGGTTGTTTTTCATCGAGATCGGGAGATGATACTGGTTCTTCTATCATGTCACCTTGTTGGGGAGGCGTAGCTTGGTGTGTTCTCAAAGGTTTATTAGTTCGTTGTTTCAAGGAAGGGGTGAACTTTGGAAATAGGCTGGTGCGGGGTAGTCGGTTCTAAGTGTCGATGTGCCAGCCGTAGATATAGTGCCGTGAATGCTCAGAGCACCACTCGTCACAATAGAAAAGGTCAGAGTTGACAGTGTAATGCTTTCTTCACGCATATCTAGCTTTGCTTGGAGTCTAGAGATGCCCCATCGAAGTAACCGAACGCGGATCTCCTGGTGGTAGAGCTGAGAGGACTCTTCTTGTGGCGAGCATGATGTAGGCCGTCACAGTTGAGGCAGTGCGTCTCTTCTGTGCAATCTGAGGCATTGTGTCCCAATTGTCCACATCGAGAGCACGGATTCACGGTGCTCTTACAATACTTCGCGGAGTGGACTAATCTGTTACAATTACGGCACTGGAGTAGGGTGAGGTAAAAATAAAGAAAGGTAGCGTGCGGCGAGTTGCGAACAGTTTACCCCGTAAGGCGCACGGCGATTTGCTTTCCTGGCCGCTGTACCGACGGGAATCAGCGCACTGCTCGGCTCCAGCTTATCTTCCTCTCTTTCTTTCTGACAACCTGTCTTCTTACCCTGCTTCTTCATTTTCTAATTGAGGCTGTGTCTCTGTGTGTATGTGTGTGTGTGAGGGGGCCCAACGTCCCCTTACCCCGAAGCTCCGGGGTTTTTTAACAACCTGCCTCACACCCACCCTCGCCTTTCTCAAGTTTCCTTTCTTTCTCCTGTCATGGTCCATCAATTTTACGCCCAGCCCAAGGTGGATCCGCCTTGCCGATGGGTTGCATGCCACTGGACTAGAGGAGTTGTCTTTAATGGCGGCAGCTGGCTCTGCCGGCCCTGTATTCATTCCTCGCAGAGAGAGATAATGCGGGGGGGGAATTTAAATGTATCACGATGCGCAATGATGAAAATATTATTACCGTCTACTTCCAATGTAACATCGTCGGAGCTACCCTGGGGCAGCTTCATAGCAGAAGAGGAGCACCCCCTCCCCTTTTGCTTTTTTCCGGGGACCCTCCAAACTTCTTCTACCAGAAAGAAATTTTACTCCTCTCCTAAGTCTACGGGTGCAGGGGACTCCCTCTGCACTTCCTTCTATGGAAGCGCCGTTGGGCGAATCTATCTCTTTTACAGCGGCAGTCCTCCATTTGCTTTCACAGGAGAGTGCTAAGAGAGCAAGCAGGAATCCCATAACTGACCGCTCACGGTGGTAGCGGCTTGATAGGGCCAAGCCCCTTAGGGGAGCAAGGGATAACAGGGCCCGACGGCCCGTGCCCACTAATGTCGTGCTTGAATGCAAGACGAGTTTCCAGGGGTTACCTGCTCCCCTATCTTTCCAGGCGGATGCCGGTTCGCCGGGACCACATGCACACCCCCCCCCCCACCTGAAATAACATGGTCCCCATGCCCTGAGGGTAGCATCTTCCATAGGGTCAAACCCGGGCTCTGTGCCAAGCACAGAACCCAAGTCCGCTCCTGTGCAATCTTCTCCTCAGACGGCTCGTGACCCCGAGGCCTCCGGGCCCACTGGAAGTATAGCAATGCAGTCTGGGGCATTCCTATAAATAGCAATTATGCTGGGAAAAGTATATTCATATGTATATAATATGCAAAATTATCATCCAAAAATACAATCAATCATTTAATTTGTAACGAGAATATTCAATGTAGCTTCACCCAAATACATCATTAATACCTTTTCTTTAAAATTGACCCTACACGAGCACGCACATACAAACACACGCCTTTCACCATCTGCCTTGAAGCCCTGTACAAGACACCTGTGCAGAGTATACCCACATATACTCTCTTGTATGTATATAATTATATTCACATATTTTCCTAGTCGTGTATTATCATGTAATCACTTGTACTCTCATAATTTTATATATATATATATATATATATATATATATATATATATATATATATTCGTGGTTGTGTACTCAGAGTACTAAATTCTACTCACATAATTGCATTACTTGTATTATATTGTAGGGGTGTGGAATGTATGAGAAATTCCGTCCAACTCGATATTATAATAAGTAGAAAAACTTACCCAGCTAATAGAACGGACCAACCAGTCGTGTGGCTTACGCATGGAAAAAGGAATCAAGAGGTACCTCGTTCGAATCTCAAGCAAGTTCAAATAAATTTTATATAATCGTTTGATGCAGAAAACGACAAGGAAAACTCAACAAGAATACGAAAACGAAGGAACACGGAATAAAACGTTTGAAGGGACAACTCAAAGAAAAAGGAAATTCAGTCAAGAAAAATCAAGTGACAAGAATAAATAAAGATATAATAAAAAGCCACCCCCCTCCATAACTGGTGACCCCTCTTCGTCGAACGAAATACGTTTTCATCTCGGTCTCCAAGTTTGCGGCATTAGTGGAGCGAATTTGAGGGATTGAGTAGAGCAGACGAAGCCTTTTTTGTTAATCAATGAGTAATGGCTTCTCCTTCCTCGGCTCTCCGCAAGTTCACCGCAGCACTTTTTCTTGTTAGTCGATCACTCGTTATTGTTCGGTCGTAGAGGATCACCAATTATGGAGGGGAAGGGAGCATTTATATTATTATCTTTATTTTGTCCTTTCCACTTGATTTTCTATTTCTGGACGGTTTTTTATTTGAGTTGGCCCTTCAAACGTTTTCTTCCTTGAGCGATTTTCTTAAAATTTATTTGGACTCGCTTGATTCGAACGAGGTACCTCTTGATTCCGTTCCCGATGTTTATGCCACACGACTGGCTAGTCCGTTCTTTAGACTGGGCATGTTTTTCTACTATTTTATTATTGAGTTGGATGGAATTTCTCTTATACATTCCGCACCCCTACAATATTTCAATCTCAACCACTTGTAGCGACCAGCGTGTACGTCCAAAATAAGGCACACGCGAGAGTCGCTACATACATAAAGTACAGAGAGAGAGAAAAGTAAAGTTAGCGCCGTTTACGAGAATGTCACACAGTTGTAAACAGAGCACAGTTATCTCTGTTAGAGTTGGTCGAGACAATCTTAGGCAAACATTATTATCAAGGCAGAATCCAGAATAAACCGGATAGCTATCACTATTAAACAAATAGAAACCATGGCAACATGCCACCGCCCACAGAGAATTTGATCCAATAGTCGGAGTGCCTCCCTTGTCAATATTTTCGGCAGTAGCCAATCAAAAGTCGAGTTATGTTAATACTGACCAATCAACAGGCCGGCACATAAGAGGGAGGTGTGGCTTAGTTGGACGAGGAACTTGTAGGGCGTGGTTTAAATTGAATATATAACTGTGTGAAGCCAGAACAAAGAGTTTTAGGATTACTGTTTGATATAGAAATATATCGCGTTATATATCGTTTAGTCCGATCTCTCGGATTCGCGTAATTCATTTTTGTATATAGTCGTGTACATGCCGCAGACATTAGGGCATAACTCTTAAAGGCTCTATCCGTCCGGCCTCATTTAGACCTTGAACTCAATTTATGTCATTACTTAGAACTAAAAACTTAATTAAAGAACTTTTGTAAAGTGCAATAAGATCTATTTCAATAATAATTTCATTTTTGCTTTGGTGACTTCAATATCCTGATGTTCCTTAAGCTCCCTGCTCCAAGGTCTTATTAATCGGGAAAACAGCCGTTGAGCATTCTCCTCGTTAATCGCAATTCCTCGCGATTACATTACTCCCCAAATCCCGGTGTTTTATCTTGGTGTGGTCTATCCCCATCCTCCGGGCTGCGTTGGAGGACTTGGCCATGTCAATTGGAGAGGTTCACTATCTGTTTTTTGGTGTGTCTAGTAGTGTTTTAATGAGGCTGTGGCATTGGAAGGTATGAGGGACGGTTTTGTTTACAGCCTTCCTATTATGGTAGTCAGTAGGGTGGTTTTAGTTTCTATCTGAAGTCATTGGAAGAGGGGTTGATGGGGTTTTAATTCTATCGAGGATTAGTTTCCCCAGGTGTTTATTTTTGAGAGAAAGAGATTGGTAAGGATTTTACCACTGATCTTCACTCATTTAAGGCTTTTTTTATTTCTCAGTGGTGACCCACGGTTTAACGTGGGATCCGAACCTTCGCTCTCTACACCATATAGCAGCCGCCGAGATGGCACCCAGAATTGGGACTCCATCCGACAACACCACACCTGATATAGCCTAACCTCGCTGTAATCGGAATCAGTGCTTCAACAACTCGATAATCGTATCCATCTCACCAACATAAAACAATCCAACACACAGCAAACCATCAAACCTCTGGGGCCAAACCATCCACTTAACGTTAATCCATCAGATATCGGGCAGAAGAAACGCACATCCCACATCAGCCTCTCCACTCCAACCTGGTCCCTGAGGATAGCCCCACATAATTGTGTTAATGTTGGTGGAGCCTATATCACAGGCTGTGGGATTAAGGGTTCTCCCCTAATCCCCCATGCGGTCGAAGAGAGTTGCATAGAAGTCATCTGCTCCCAGGGAGGTATAAACATCATACACGCCTCTACATGACGAGTATTGACCGGGTTCAACAGCCAACCACGAAACACCACATCGACAGAAATCTGCATCCAGGAGCAAGACAGTACAACGCATATTGACAACATATTCAACATTTGCCTACATCAAACAAAACCTATAGATCCAGGGATCGCTGGATCTTTATGATCACACGTTCAATGACTGGGAGTCAACGAAGACAAACGAGGATCAACTTAACCGAGACAAAATGTTAACGACTGCCAGAATAGGCGGGAATGAATGAACTGATCTCTGTTAGTTCTGATCTTTTAGGAGGGGAAGCCATAGAGAAATTCAAGCAGCGGATTAGCAAAGCTTATCTAGCGTGTACGCTAGATTGAAGGAGCCAATAACAAAGCTTATCTAGCGTGTACGCTAGATTGAAGGGGCCCATAGCAAGCCTTGTCTAGCCTGTAGGCTAGATTTAAGTGGCCCATAGCAAACCTTGTCTAGAGTTCACGCTAGATTGAAGGAGCCCATAGCAAACCTTGTCTAGCCTGTAAGCTAGATTTAAGAAGCACATAACAAACCTTATTTAGCTTGTACGCTAGATTGAAAGGGCCCATGGCAAACCTTGTCTAGCCTGTAAGCTAGATTGAAGGGGCCTATAGCAAACCTTCTCTAGTGTGCAAGCTAGATTGAAAGGGCCCATAAAACTTATCTAGAGTGTAGTTGGATTGAAGGTTTCCCATAGCAATCCTTCTCTAGCGTGTAGGTTAGGTTGAAGGGGCAAATAGCAAGCCTCCAAACTGGAAAGACGGTGGCACGAACATTCAGCAAAGACACGACAAAACAAAATAAAACATCACTGGGAATCACAACTCTCCCAGTGGCGGGGGTAATATTACCCAGAGTGTTTGCGCAGGGCCCAAAAATCCCCTAGCAGGAACACTCACCATCGTACAGAACATCCTGATAATATATGTCTTTCTTCTGCCTCGAGTCGTCCTCGACCCGTCCCCATCGGCCGTGAAATTCTTCCCTCATCGTCTTGTCAGCCGCGTCCCTTTGGGCCACTCCCTGAAAGCAAAAGAAACATCAGAAGAATACAAAAAGGGGAAGATCATCCTAAATATTTACTTAAAACCAACGAGGACATCTACATCAGAAAGTTTGCAAGTTCGTAAACAAAGTGGCAAAGATGGGGACACTGAATTTAAGAGTGCACAACCCACCAGCTAACATTCCTTGTGGGGTACTGTGGAAGAGAAGGTGTATAAACCTAACGGAGAACGTTTGGGCCAAGAGGAAATGCATTCCGAAGTACACACTTGAAACTCCTTGCAAACAAGAGATCATTCAGGAAATCAAAAGTACACACTTGTTCCGAACAAGAGAACATTCAGGAAAATTGCGCGGCTTTCAGGGTACAAGCACTCGAAATATAGAAATTATTTGTCGCCTGAACTTTTGCTACCAACTGTCATAGTTTTCTCTTAACTCGTGGTAGCATTCAAGAGTAAGTTTAGGCCAGTCATCCTTACAATATTGCAGCACATTAGTCTTTATTAGATGGATATCTATGCTGGATGAGCCTTTTCAATTTCATCCATATTTGTTCTACGGGGTTGAAGTCCGAACTATGTCTTGGTCATTCCTAATCATTTATTTTATAATCTTCAAGTCATTTCTTCACCAGGCCTCATATTTTTTTATAATTTTCCTGTTGAATAAACTGTGTACTGAACTTGTTAGAAAGTTTCTTTTTAAAAGAGGCAAATAATCTTCTTTCTTCAATGTTTCATTTATGTTAATGTTTATATACCATTAGCAATAGAGTAAACCCGACATTATGCTTCAGCAGTGCTTTATGGTTGGTATGGTTCTCCCAGCTTTCCGCCAAACATGTTTTCTGAAATTATAGCAATAGTTATATTTTCCTTAGTCACTCCATAATACTTTAAAAATATTTTATCAGAGGGAACGCGCCCCTTTGCAAATGTGAGCACTGAGCCTTGCAGAAATGTGGGTTTTACAAGGATATGGCTTTTTTTCTAGCTCAATAGCTGTGGGGGTCATTTTTGGTGTACAAATCTCTCAACTGTATTCTCTGAAAAACTCCAGCTGCAGCCAAACCTTGATATGTATTTTTTTCTTAGTGGTGTGTCGGTTAATTAAATCTTCCTTACCATGTTACGATTATCCAATTATCAGTCAGTGGTAATTTGGACTTTCACTTCTTGACAGTTTTCACTGTGCAATGTCTATAATTTAGGGTGATGACTTTTTTACAACCTCATATCCCTGTGTCATAATTTGATGTGCTTTAATTAAAGATTATATAAAATCTTAATTTCAAGGTGATTTGATAAAAAAAACTCACGCACAAAATGATTTTAAAAATTTTATTTGTCTGCTTTTTTGTCCAGTTTTCCGATCCAGGACATGGTGCTGTCAACTGATGAACTTGAGTTTGGGGTGATCTTTATCTTGGAACATTTGCTGCAGTCGAACAACAACGCCTGTCTTTTTGCCGGTATTCACGCTTGTTGTGTCGGCGACAAGCATAACAATTGATCCCCACAGGTTGAACACCTCTAACACACTTTGGAGCCCTTTTGCAATTGTTACAGCTTTCCCATCCTTCAATTTGAGCGCAGCCAACTTTATTTCTTTCGCTTCATTCTTGAGGACCACGACCTGGTATTCAGTCCTCAATGCGTTTGCCGTCAAAGTGTAAGCTCCACTTTTCCAGATGAAGCGTGGTCACCAAGTGCTTCTTCACTTGAGCAGCTCTCGTGTAGATAGCCTTGTGGATTGCTCACTGACATGGGGTTGGGATTGCAATGCCCTCACCAGAAAGCTAGGGACATACCTTTGCTGCTCTGTGGGACGACAGCTTTGAGCTTGTAGCAAGGAGTCTTGCGTAGCCTGTTGGGTTATGCTTCCTTTTTCTAGTTGATGCTGCATTCTCATCCTCCCAAAAATTGTCTTCGCTGTTATTGGACGAGTCCGTGCTAGTTTCGGAACAATCAGGTGGTGCTGGGCTGGAAAGTGAGGACACAGTCGCTTCCATTGCCTTATTTTGCTTGGATGGGTGGATAGTCTTGGCACTAGCAGGTTTACCAGTGGAATAACCAACCTGGCCTTTGGTCAAAATTTGCTGTTCTCATCTTCTTTGCACAACCAGTTGCCTTTCACCTTGGTCACGTCAAATAGTTCATTCAAAGAATTAAAGTTTTGTTTCTTTCTGCAGTACTCATAGTCTTTCAGAAGGTTTTCTATTTTTGCACAAAGGGCTTGATCAGGTACATGCGAGAAGTTCAATGTTTTGTTCCATAGGGCTTTTAGCTCCACAACAATCAGGCCGATCCTCTCCCTCCGTTCTTTGGCGATGGATTCAAAAAATTTGAAGCATCCAACGACGTGGATTTTCAGGGGCATGCGACTCCGTTCACTTAAGGGTGCTTCATAACCTGCCACGTTGACTCTTCTTGATGATACTTGAAACTGGACTAAGTTATTTGTCCAGGTTTTCTTGTTCTTCTCCGTGTTTAAAAGCTCTTCTTGAACGACATGTTTTGTACTCAGCAACTGAAATAGAAAATAAACCTAAATATTAAATAGGTAACAAATTAAAGAAACTGTTATTGAGCTTTTATATATTTTATTAAAAAACAAGCAAATTACAATTATAAAAAATAAGAGAGAAGACAGACACTAATAAAATATTATATGTTATTATATTATATAATTAGTGAGAGTTAAATGTAGCTTACCAAATAATACCAAGATCTCTTTACAATAAACGATGGAGAATACTACACAATTATAATAAGGCAATAATAATATGAACGCCATTAAAATTGAACTAGTAACTACCCGCTTTAAACATCTCGCTTATATACCGCACGCGAAATGGCTGAAGAAAATTCTGGAACTCAACAGAAATCACCCAAGCGATGACGTGATGATTTTCTGGAAAATTCTAAACAATTCTATGGTACATAAATTATTGCACAAGTCTGTTTGATGACATATATTTAATATAAATATTTTTAACACATATAAAATGCTAAAGTCGCCTATATTACAGTTCAAAGTGGTTTGTGCGTGACCTTTTTCAATATTTTAATGGAATAAAAGTAATTTTTGTCATTAATAGGCAAAAGTTCATTCATTAGTGCTACAGGAAATAATTTTTTAGAAGAAAAAGTCAAAAAGTAGGTTGACTGAACCTATGCTTATGGGAGGTACATTCGCTTGGATATTTCTCCATAGATGTTCATGGCCCCTTGAAATGCAATAATACACCTTATACCTTCACAATGTTGCTTACATTTGTCTATTCTGAGATGTGGCATAAAGGCAAGCTACCAAATGTTTGAAAAAGGATGCCTCCTGTACACCAAATTCGATTTTGCAGCTTATTCTAGAACGTTCTAAAGAATCACAAAGACAGTAAAGGGCCCGGAAAGATTTATTCAGCAGTTTAATTTTAACTATGCATTGGCAGAAACTTAACTAAGTCTGTATTCCTACTAACTTTGTTACCCCTCTGGTTCCCTTCAATCGAGCCCGAAAGCACTTGGGAAGAGAGACAGCATGTTGTCTGTTTCACAGGTCTCCTCTTGAGGGTATATTAAAAGTTTGTGAGGTAGTCAAGAGGGGGGGAAAGGTAGGATGAGATGGGCAGTGTTTATAGGTTATTGGAGGTTGCAGCGAGGTTAGTTGGGGAGGGGGATTTCAAGGTCTAGTCTGTTTTTTATATTAATGTAGGGCAGGGTGGTGTCGTGATCGTAGGCGGGCCAGTAAAACTCTGGTTCAGCGATGTAGCATTTCACCAATGAGGTTGGCCCCATTTCGAGGCCTTCTATGAGGCGCAGTTGACACTGGCTGGTATCAACAGACCCATGCCAACGTTGGGTGTTTGGTGTCGATTTACTGGGCATTGGCGTGGGTCATTACCAACTAATGAGGGCGGGCCAAAGCAATATGCCTCAAATCACAACCGGTGGATCCTCAAACTTTCCATTGCATTCATGGGATTATTAGGTATATGAGTGGGCTCCCAACGCCTTGTATTCATTCATTTCACGCATGGATACGGCCACAACTGCCTACTACGATGCATGGATGTCACCATAATAATCAAGTTCTTACTTTCCCACTGAATGGATTTTAATATAAAATAGTAGTAGACTATCATTGCCACTATCAATGGCCACCATTCCGACCTAAATTACAGAGAATACTGCAACCACATAATTTAAACTTTTGGCGGAGACCACCCCGAACCCGCCTCTTTTCTTACCTCTTCTTTCCTAAGATCCTTTCGCTGGCAGACTCTGGTCCGGCCGAACTGATCGACGTATTCGACCCTGAGTTGGTGAAATGATAAAAATCAAGATGGCGGCTATTGAACATAGTCACAAAGGGAAAAGAACTTGGATACAAGGAAATTAAGAGGAAACCTAGCATTATATCATACCCCCACATAGGGTTTTGAATTGGTAGTTTGTGTTCCTTGTACAAATTTCTGCTGGATCTCTTCACGATGTTAATTACGCGTCACGCGAATCATTCAAACTTATTACCTATGACTTTTTTATTAATAATTTGTTAAGGCGCCCATCTGGGAACTGCCTGGAGTGGCATAGTCATCGAAAATTCAATTTAGCCTACATATA
This sequence comes from Ceratothoa steindachneri, assembly GCA_963969495.1. Taxonomy (NCBI): domain Eukaryota; kingdom Metazoa; phylum Arthropoda; class Malacostraca; order Isopoda; family Cymothoidae; genus Ceratothoa; species Ceratothoa steindachneri. Next base: position 216,489 of record CAXAKS010000225.1, on the reverse strand, counting down.
GGAATTGATACTCTTAAACAAAAGAACAGAAAAACTAGTAACCTAGTTAAACCAACAAAAGAAGAAAAACCAAAAAACAAGTAAGAAATAAAAACAGATCTTCGAGCAAGAGAAAGGGCCTCGGCAACCGTGCCACGACGCGGCGGAAGTCCCCAACGTCAAAGTCGGCTGATGGTGGAAAGTACGCGGAAATAACAGTATACCTCCTATCCAGGTGAAGCTGCACAGCTACTGCCTGAAAGGAGACATCTAAAGCAAAAATAGACACAGAGATACCATGCCGGGTGTAAATGGCGCATCCTCATGTCCAGCCCCCATCCCGTGGCGGTGGGATCGCAAAACCCTTATACCCCGGCAGGGTGGCAGGGGGCACACGCCCAGCTGGATCTCCTGCGAAAAGATAGCTAAGAGGAAACGGGACGAGATGAGCCTCAGCTCCTCCCAGTTGGCCTAGAGTCCGCGGCAATTAAATTGAAGGAATATGCCCTCTGGGCCTAGCTCGGAGTAGAAGCGGGGGCCCTCTTCGAAGAGAAGACGCTCACGGGAATGGGCGTATGCTTCCCGGAGGCAGAACTCCGGGCGTTGTTAGCCGGACAAAGCGCTGAAGGTGCTGTCGCCTTCGTGGAGTTATTGGGGGAGGTTGGGCTCGCCATGCGAGTCTTTTCCTCTCTCCGCCTCGAAACCTTAGGTTAGCGGAGTGGCTTCGGAGGCAGGAATCCCTCTTTTGGAGGACCCACCGTCTCCGAGCTACCCAGCCCATTAGTGGGTGTGGGTGAAGGAGCCGAAGTTCCTTTAGTGATGCCTTCCTTTCCAGGAGCAGCTCACGACCAACTTCAGGGGTGTTGCCTCCTGAGATTCTAGCGACTTGGTGGAGGCGCGCGGCCGTTTTTTCTTACAGGAAACGATCACGCTGGGGGAAAAGATTCGAGCCCTGGTTTTAGCCGTGGCTGGGTGTGAACCCTTTATGCCTCAAGCTTTATCGGGGGAGCTCCGGGGGTGGGTAAACCCGCAGAAGGGTTCCGAATAGGCGCGGAAACGACCGTGCTCGTAGGCCTGGAGGGGCCAGGAGCAGAGGGTTTCTTTCTTAATATTGAGACAGGACAGATAATGTACCATGCAGCGCCAGGCTCGCCAGGACCAAGTCATTAGCCTCGCGAACTAAGAGACGATCCTGTGACTGAACAGCAAGGATTTCCTTCTAAAGGAGATACGCACCACATTTTTTTGAAGAAACGGTGCGCGGCTTTCCGCAATTGACACACTTGGCCATACACGATTTGGATTTATCGTGTGCGGCCTTGGAGTAACTTACACAGACTTTGGGTAACCTCGACTTTGCACGTCTACACGAGCGATTAACATGGCCGAAGCGGTGACAGTAGTAGCACCTTCGCGGCAGTGGCACGAATGCCTTCACGCGGTAGCGATACTAACCGGCACGCACCGACTCACGGAGCTTGTCACAGTCGAGCGTGACGAAGAGTGTAGGGGTGTGTCTCGAGGCCCATCCCTGTTTTCTCATCATACGTTCGACCTTGACCGCTCATTATTCTGCCAGCTCTAATGTGATTTCATCTATAGAGTAATCCTCGAGTTCCCTCACATAAACTACTCCTTTCTCAAAGTTTATGGTAGAGTGCAGCATCACACTCACAGGAGTGCCATCTAGTGTACCAAGGGCACTAATCATCGCCGCCTCGGAGGGATTCAACGCATTCGCCAAAAGGCTCCCGTCCAAAAAACGGATCACCTCGGCTCTCTACCAATCACACTAGCTAAAGCTCTCCTCTGATGGTTCATGTTGCCCTTCGCCAACATGGTGCCATCATTGGAGAGAATAACGAGGAAGCGTTTGAAGCCAGGGGGCTCGAAAACGCTAGGTAGTCTCTGAAAGAGAAGCCTCGACGTAATCTAAGCTCTGCTCTGCACACTTGCGCTTTTGGTCTTTGTCAGGTACTCCCCACCCAGACGAGCAACGGAGCCGGACGTGCCCATCTTGGCTTGGTCTCTTGCCGAAGTGGCAGTAGACCCAGCTGTTCTCGCGGCGCTCACGGATTGAGAGGTGCCCCGAGTCTTTTTTGTCTTATTTCTATTTTTTTTTCTTTTTAGGAGAGGAGGGCGGGGAATGAACCCGCTTCTCTCCTCCACCGGCCGGATCCCCCAGGCCAGATGGATCGGCTCAGCAAAATCCTTCTCCGAGATGGAGGTCTTAACTGCCACGGGGGCACCAGCAGGAGAAGATCCTTCCTCTCTTTATAAGGTCTTGGAGACCCAAGCAGTCTGAAGAGGACCTTGCACAGGCAGACTCGAGTTCGGTGCTTGGCACCGAGCCCAAGTCCGTCCCCATGGAAAGTCCTACCGTCTGGGGCTGGGTTGCCTCAGGGACCATGTCCATCTCAGGGGGGCCTCCATGTGGCCATCCCCCCCAGGACACCACAGGTCCCTTCGGTCAGAACGTCTTTGCTTGGGGAAGAGATGAGGCACGTATGGTGACCCCCTCTAAACTCATTATTCGAGCCCCCAGGTCTTTAGAGGGAAGGGGACGACGAGCCCTCTTTTCCCTCCAACCCCTAAGGGGGTTGGCTCTTCCGTGCCACTCCCACCGGAAGCGGTCAATTATGGGCTGCCTGCCTTTCTCTGCAGTCCCCTTAGAAAGTAAAAGGGGGACTACCGCTGGAGAAAGGGAGTCGCCCTAGGGCTGCTCCAGATAAATGGGTGAGTCAGAGTCCCCTACACTCGTAGGCGAAGGAGAGTGGTAAGCCTCCTCTCCGGTCCAAGAGTTTTGGAGGGTCCCCTGCGAAAGAATAGGTAGGTACCTCTTTTTTCGGTGGAGCTACCCGAAGGGCAGCTCCGACAATGGTAAAGAGGAAGAGGAGAGACATATTTTGGTTTGATTTTCATCATCGTTCATGGTGACCCTATACATTCACGGGACGCATACGCCACCAGCTGCCGCTAATTGAGACCACTCCTCAAGCCCAGTGAACTGGCAGCCTATCAATATTGCCGCTCCACCTTGTGCACGGCGTAAAAATTAATAGAGATAGAAGGGAGAATGAAAGGAGATGTGAGGAAGGTGGGTTGGGATGAAGTAGGTTGTTAAAAACCCACCACCTCAGGGTTGAGGAAACGTTGTCCCCTCTCCCCTCAGCCACGATCCGGGATAGTTAGGTGAGAGGAAGCTGTTAGTCTTCTACCCTGTGAGATTAGAGGCCGACCAGAGAAAGTTGTGAAAGAGGTTGTAAGGTAAATGAGGAAGTAGGGTGAAAACACAGGCTGTTAGAAAGAAGATGAGGCTAAGCTGAGGCCGGACAGGGCGCTGAGTTCCGTCAGCACGGCGGCCAAGAAGGCAAATTGCCGCACCCCTTACGGGGGACCACACATGGGGATCGTATTAGATATTAAGATGATAAGAACAGATACTACAATGTGATCTTAACATTTTTATAGGCCAAGAAGGGCAGTTTTGAGCGAGCTAAATTAGGATAATGGGTGTCCAGGGTGAATGTGAAGTAAATATATGTGCGTACAGAATGAATTTGAAGAAAAAGCTGTCTGTAAAGAATGAATAATAAAAAGATTTCAGTAAATGAATGTGAAGAAAAGAGATGTGTGTAATGAATAAGTGTGAAGAAAAGAGATGTGTGTCCAGAATAAATGTGAAGAAAAGAGATGCGCATACAGAATGAATGTGAAGATGAAGAAAAGAGATGATGTGTGTACAGAATGAATGTGAAGAAAAGGGATGAGTGTACAGAATGAATGTTAAAAAAAGAGATGAGTCTGTCGTAGGATTGCAGGGTAGGTCAGAGGAAAATCGTGGTGCAAAAGGTATGCAACTTTATGTTCCGGTCGGCCGTCTGCCATCTTCATTGCCCCGCAATTGGATGGGGTGAGCTGATTTCTGCTATGTACACAAAATGGGCATAAACGAAACGCTGGTCCGATGGCCCAGTTATGCAGACTGTTTGGGGCCTTCATTTCCCCAAATCCCCACACGTCCAGGAAGCCAGCAAAAGACAATTTGGGCCTCCTTGCGGTTCTCCTCAACTGTGGCGTGACAGATACTTCAAACCAGGAAATTTGGAGATTCCAATGCCACGAGGGCACTCAGGACGCTCTACGCCGCTAAAGATCACTATTCGGACTCCGAACTGGGCAAAATGTGTAATCTCCTCTACTGAGCAGTGTATTGCAACCAGTTCAGTCGTGAGGACAGACGCGGCAAGTATTCGAGCCCCACTAGTTTTAAAAAAGGTGAGATTTGGAGCCATCCGTGTACACTGGCACGGTACCAGTGCTGTAGAATTGTTGGAGCAGAGTAGTAGCGATAAACATTCACAGGTAGTACCCTCCAATGTGCCATTTGACGTAAAACCAGAGAGCTACATCCAGCTTTCGAAAGAGATGCCTTGGCCCAAACATGAAAGGCCTGGGGTATGATTGGCGTCTCACGGCGGCATAGGTACCGTCGACATCTGCTGCTGAGGAAATGGCGACGAGGAAGACGCCATAATCGACACAAGGATGCTCTCTATAAGGGATGAGTGGAAAGCAATGGTCACCAAATGGAGACTAGTGTGATGGATCGAGTCTACCTTCGGCAATTCACGCTCAGCTGCGAACGCAGAGAACTCGCATCCGTAGTCTAGCTTAAAATGATCAAAATAGCGGTTATAAAGGTAATGAATAGCCCTGTCAGCACATTAAGTGTTGAATGCCAAGGAACGAAGACTATCCATGGCGCGGGTACTTGAGTCATCAAGGCTGCAAATAAACACCTCCCAGGTGAGGCGGTAGTCAACAACAAAACCAAGGAAACGGTGCGACTCTACCACACCCAGGACAATCCTTTTGAAGAACATCCGGTTATGGATGAAGCCATGGATTTCAGCATAAATGCACCGCCTAAATCTTGGAAAGAGAAACTGGGAACCCTTGTGCTTCGGCCTAGCGAAAGATGCACTTTAGAACCTGTTCGAGTCGATGTTCCAGAGTAGGCAACTGGGCCACACCAAAAGAAATGGAAATGGCGTGTACATAGAGCGTACTAGTAGCAAGAATGTCTTTCGGCAACACTAAGGTGATACCATTGATGCTTAGGGCAAAGAGTGACACTGTGGACATTTCCTTGCGGGACGCCCTCTTTCTGCCCTATTGGGTCGGAGAGAACTCCCATCATCTCTACACGGAATCAACTAACTCGCAGGATTTAATAAAGAAAATTGGGAGATGTACCCTCGCCCCCATAGTTTGGAGGATCTCCATGAAACCGCATCGCTATGTGATATAATAAACCATCTTCAAATAAAAAAAGCCCAGGCAAAGTACTATCCACGAAGGCAGGTTTCGCACACACATAATCTTCCAGTCGAAGCAAAGTATCTGACATGGAGTGGAACTTGCTAAATCCGTGGTATGCAAGAGATAGGCTACTTTATTTTCTGGACAATAGAAGTCGCCTAACATTAACCAATTTCTTTATTAAGTTTGCAAGAGCAGGAAGGTAGAGGAATTGGGCGGAAGCCAGCCGGGGTAGAATTTCCTCATTGTCACTCTTTGTCTTAAGCATCGACGGTATCACCTCAGTGTTACCGAAAGACGAAAAGTGAACACAGTAGTCATTCGCCAGGAGTGTGGGCGGGTACCCTCTGTCCGGATCCTGTTGAATAAATCGAGCAGAAATGCGTCGAAGCATGGCATACAGGACATTGTCTGGACCAGAGGCGGCATCCGCGCAGGAAGCGAGAGAAGAGCGCGATTTGTTTAGCAAAAATAGATGGTAAAAGGTTTCACCACGTCTCGAGTTAAAGTCCAATCGGGGTTGTGTTTTGGTTTGTTTGCCTCTGGAGATGGTTTTTGTCTGCATTTTGCATGATTACGTTGGAGTGTGTGTACAGCAAGCAGTGTTAATGTCAGTGATAGTGTTCTGTGTTATTTGTGAATGGTTCCAAGTGTTGTTTCTTTTGTAATTTGTGTGTCTGTGGACAGCAGGTTCAATTCGTGTGTTTTGATAATGATCGGTAGGTGGTCAGATCCTAAGGATTTTACCACTTTGCAGGATATACTGGGAGGGAGCATAAGATGATGCCTGGGGTCAATGTGTAGTAGAGGGCTTGATGGAGAATGTGAGATCGAAAATTATTGTTGATCAATAAGCAGAGGTTTTCTGTCTGTGACTGAATTTCATGCTCTATGTATGTGCTTGGGTTAGTGACATACCAGGCCGATGCACTGGCGTTAAAGTCATCATCCAAGATGAGGTTGAGTTAAGTAGTGATGTGGTAGAAATGGAGAGAGGAATTTGCTCAAACAATGGGTAAGGTTTAGGAGGGATAAAGTGTGGTAGTTTGCTCCAGGGTGATGAGTCCACCTCCAATGCCGTAAACCTGGTCCTGCATGTTGGTTATGAAGTGTGGAAAGGCATGTGTCGGCGTTGTGTGGAGTTTAGTTTCTTGTAGGATTGCAAGTGTATGTTGTGTTGTTTAAATAAGTTTGTGAGTTGATGGGGGTTTTTTTTACTGTTAATGCGAATACATTCTTTGTTGGTCCTGCTGCACATGGGGAGGGATGATGATGATATTAGTGGAGGTGAAGAAAGATATTAAAAGTTAGGGTTGTAGGTTGAGTGGAAAGAATGGGCAAGTTGGAAAAGGGTATAGTGGAGGAAAGTTTGGGAGGGGGGAGATGAGAATCCGGTTCATGTGTAGTAGTGTTTTGTAGAGGCCAGTGTTGTAGAAGTAAACTGAGTCCAACCTTTGACGAGTTGCATTGTAATCAACCCTTAGTCTGTTGACGCGAGCATGTTTGGTGCATGTTGGGCATGTGTTTTTTGGGATGGGTTCAGGGTTGCTCTCAATGTCTTTGGCTAAAGGGAGAATCCGATAAGTTGTCGAAACATGTCTAGCATCTTGTTGTGGTCAAGGATATGGTGCTTGACTGAGCGACCGAAACCACTCTCAGGAGCAAAGGGTTTTTTGCTGTGGTTTACCCACCATCGTTCACAGGTATTCATGGTTGATTCGAGACGCCAACGCTAAACGTCCGCCCAAGACGCAGGTACGAAGTGGGCGACTTGAGTGCCAATTGAACCAACTTGGCACCATTTTGGCACCGCCTTCCCCAGAAGGTGGCTACACGTTCCTCAGAATGGAGCAGCAGTAGGATTTGGGCACAGAGGGGTATTTTTACCATCGATCTGCACCCATGCCTTCTATTTCTCAGTGAGCGACCCATGATTTAAATGGGATCCGAACCTCGGGTGTCTACAGTGGATGTCAGCCGCCGTGAAGGAGGCCTAAATCAGACTCCATCTAACCACTAACCACACCCGATGAGGCTTATCTTGGCTAAGCCATGGCCATAAGGGGGAAAAAGATAAGGGGCTAAAGAATGCAGGCATGTTACCCTCTCGTCCTTCAAAATTGAGCCAAGAGGGAGGGGTGACCTCCTTTCAGCCCCCAGGCAGGGATGAAGGGACGAAAGTTGGATGGTGACTAGCCTTCAAAATTAGATACTAGCCTATAATGATGGGGATAAACGATTTTTTTATAGCGCTCATCTAGCGACTGCTAACAAGGGCATGAGTTGCCATAATCATTTTTTAACCTTATTCAAAAACACCAAACAAAACAAATCAATAAAAACTATATAAAAAACAACAAACAAAAGCAAATCCAAAACCAAGAAAAAGAAGGAAGGTCATTTCGGCGTTAGGGAGAGGCCTCTCCAAGCACAGGAGCATACAACAAACGCCAGAGAGAGTCAATTCAAATGGAAGAGGCCAGCTTCCTCCAAGAAGTCAGTGAGAGCACGAACTCGTTCCGAGTATAAGAAAAAGGGTCTAGGAAAAGAAGAATCAGTGACACTGGGGGCCGGCGAAAGTGCGCTGCACCTATATGTGTAACAGCCTACATGGTGTACTTACCCACTTGGGAGCGGGAGGTGTTAGAAGGTTTTAACAGTCTCAACCGTGGATGTTTGTAAGAGTGGAAGAAACAGAAAAAAATCAAATAGAACAATAAAGCAACGAAAGAGACCAGGGAAGCAGAGGATTTACAATAGACCTTAATCCTTTTGCGGCTATGGAGGTGAATTTAATGCTTCCAGGAACAAATTCACACAGGAAGTCCGAATATACCCTTGTGTAGGGATACATTACCAACAGTAACTTAAAACCTCCTTGACTGTCACTATCCAGTTTAAGCAAACAAAATGGGCATTAGGAAGTGGATACCCGCCTCACATGCCAAGTGAATTGCTCCTCTCAACCCGATTGGAAGTGAGCAATTATCATTATCATTCTTCGGAGGGATCCTTGGCTTTGTAGGAATCATCCTCTATTACTTTTGGAGAGTTCTCTCTGTCTTGCTTTTCCTTCTTTTCCCTCTCCTTCTTGGCATCAGCCACATCCTTATAAATCTTCGCCTGTAAAAAGCAGTTAATTACAAACACCAGGAATGATTCCAATGCAAACCCTCGAACTAATACAAAATAAAAAACCTTCCTTAAAAGTAAATCGTGTAAAGGATTCTCTCAGGGATCACAGCATTCTGTGGCAATTTTGTGAATCAAGAGAATTGCTTCCTCCTCAAGGTTATCATGCCAGCTTCAAACTAAGAATATATATTTGCACTATTTTTAGATTGATGCGATAGTAATATTACAAAGTTAGACCCGAGAAAACTTGTGAGCATCTTTGTGCTGAATGTTTGCTACATAAAGTTTCCTTTCAGCACAGAAACTCACCTCTCTCCATTCTCGCCAAGGAAATAAATATTCCCTGTTATTCCATCTCCCACTATGTCACCTACTTTATTTTTCATATGCCCTACAACCACCAACCGATACCCATTCTCAACACTCATAAAAAGTAATTCCAGAACCTCTCATTCAGTCTCACTTATATCATCGCAAGGTCCATAGACTGCTTTTTTTTGTTTTTGTTTTTGTTTTTTTACTTATGTGAAAGCCAATAAAGGCATTTCTAAACCAAGGTAATGGCAGTTTCACCCATGCAATTTACAAGTCCCTCACATATTTCTTAAACTGAGATTCATACCCTATTACTGGATCATGCCAGTCCAATCAATAATCCAATCGGACCCTGTCACCCTGAGTCTGAAGTGATTACAAACGGTCGCTCTGTCACACAGAAACTCTTCATTCTTCCTCATACTCATTTTCAATTATTATTATAATCAATGCGGGCAAAGAGTTGGAAAGGACAAAGGCTACAAGTCCAATAGGGCAGAGTGGGTAGCATTACATTGAAAATATAAGGAATAGATAAAATAAAAGTTAGTAAAGAGAAAAGATGAAAGAGCTTTGGACCACATCAAACCAGAGGAAGGAGAAGTGAGGCAGCGATTGAATCTAAGATGCGTGACTATGGACTCACTGCAAAACCTACTCCTAAAAGAACCCCAATGAAGTAGTTCATCCGCTGACTCAAAAGTGATGGGTGGCCATGTGAACATGCAATACATAGAGTAACAAGGAGTAACAAGGAGTAACAAGGAGTAACAAGGAGTAACAAGGAAAGTAAGTAACCTAGGAGACCTTACGGTCCATTCAAAGAGGGTACCTTTGGACTAGCAATCGAGCGGGCACATGGCTGCTCAATTGTTTTGCGTCCTTAAACGGCCACTTTTCAAGACTTTGTCTAGTCTTGACTTGAACTGGTCAACAGATTCACTGTTGACAACTTTCCCTGGAAGTGCGCTCCACTTACTGCAGGTACTGTAGGTGAAAAAGTTTCCACACAGATTGCGGTTGTAACGCTTCAGTTCAAGTTTGAAGCCGTGATTGCGCGTTCTGTTCTCACTCAGTGTGAAAATATCCCGGTAGTCAACATTGTCGAACCCTCGAAGTATTTTGAAGACTTCGATGAGCTGACCACGCAGTCTACGGGTTTCCAGCGAGAACAGATCTAACTCCCTTAGTCTATCCTCATAACTTTTATGTCGGATAGAGGGAATCAGCTTGGTTGCCCTGGCTTGTACGCGTTCCAATCTCGCGATGTCCTTTCGCAATGAAGGACTCCAAAATTGTACGGCATACTCCAGGTGCGGTCGGACAAGTGAGTTGTACAGGCACAGTACAATCTCCTGGTTCCGATAACCAAACTGGCGCTTAATATAGCCTAGCATCCTTTGGGCCTTTTTCTCCGCCTCAATGCACTGTTTTGAGAACTTGAGGTCACTAGTGATTGTTACACCCAAGTCCTTCTCAGTGTCGGTGGATTTAATAGCAGTGCCCTTAAGGATATACTGAGATTGGGGGTTTCTGTGGCCGATATGCATCACTTTGCATTTCCCCACGTTAAAAGGCATTTGCCACGTGTCTGACCACTCCCCAATCTTTCCTAAGATCTTCCTGCAGGCGGGCAGTATTTCCATCCTTTGCAACGTTCATACGAAGCTTGGTATCGTCGGCAAATTTGGAAATCTTGGCAACAATGTCACCGTCCATGTTGTTGACGTAGATGATGAATAGTAGTGGTTCCAGGACAGAACCTTGAGGCACCCCGCTAGTAACGGGCACCCACTCAGAAGACTGTCCATTCACCACCACCCGTTGCTGTCTGCCACTTAGCCAGTTCTCGATCCAGCCGGCTACCTTTCCGTCTATGCCAAGCGCTCGCACTTTCCGGAGAAGGCGGCGGTGTGGTACCTTATCAAAGGCTTTCTGAAAGTCTAAGTACACCACATCCACCGCCTTGTTCCAATCGTGCTCACTGAAAACGAAGTGGAAGAATTCTACAAGGTTCGTCAGGCATAACCGTTGCCTTCGGAAGCCGTGCTGGGAACTCCTTAGTAGCAGGTTTGACTCTAAATACGACGTCACTTTGTCAACCATGATGCTTTCCATGAGTTTACCGACTATCGAAGTCAGACTGATAGGTCGGTAGTTCGACGGTTGGTTACGGTCTCCTTTCTTGAAGATAGGAGTCACCTCCACCTCACGCCAGTCTCTAGGAACGCATTTGGTCCGGATTTACATGTTAAAGATAGCGCACAGATGTCGTGATACTTCATCGCACACTTCCTTCAACACCTTGGATAGAAACCCGTCCGGTCCAGGGGACTTATTCGTCTTTAGGTCAGCGATCTTTTTCTTTATTTCTCCTTCGGTGAAGTCCATTGCCTCCAGCTTTTCCCCGAGTAGGAATCCGTTGGCTGGGGAATGGGACCACACTCTTCAGTAAACACTGAAGAGAAGTATTCGTTGAGGAGGTTAGCATTTTCTGCATCTGAATGCTTTAATGTCCCTTCCTCATTCCTCAAAGGGCCAATCGTTCAACGGATTGGTTTACGGCTGTTCACATATCCAAAGAACTCCTTGGGATTCTCTTTACAGAGTCTCGCCACTCGGAGTTCCTCAGACCGCTTAGCCGCCCTTATGCTGGACTTCACTCTCCTGGCTAGCCTCCGGTATTCGTCAAAGTCACCCGAGATCTTCGATTGCCGGTACACATTTCTCTTCTCCCTAAGCAGTTGCCCGATTTCTCGATTAAACCACTTTGGTTGAACAGAGGACCGACGGGGGCATTTCAGAGGGATGAAACGCGATTGAAGACTCATGAATGTGGTTTTGAAACTGTTCCAAGAGTCTTCAACAGCCTCGCACTCTTCTAGCCTCGCGTCAGTCAGTCCCGCGCGTAGACCTGCAAAGTCTGCTCTTCTCAAATCCAGTTTCCTTGATTTACTAGTTACAGGCTCTGCCTTGGGGACTTTGACTACAAATCTAATTAGTCGGTGGTCACTGCCACTGAGCTCTTCGCCAACAGAGAGGTCCTCAACGATGTCATCCTCAGAGGTGAAAACCAAGTCGAGGATATTGTCTCCTCTCGTTGGCTCTCTCACCCATTGAGTCAGGAACTCGTTGTTCGTGAACTCCAGGAGTAGTGCGTTCTCGCCACAGGGTTCTCTGTTTTCCCAGTCAACTTGTGTGTTGAAATCACCCATGATGATACACACTCTGTCTTCGACAAGTTCTCCTAGTAGCTGGTACAGATCTCTGTCCTTTTCAACGAGCTGGGCAGGAGGTCTATAAAGCACCAGGGTCCTGTATTTGGCAGGACCTATCTCTAGGTCAACACCTAGTAGTTCATGGTCGGATACGATGTTGCAATCCGTCGAGTTGAGAGTATCCTTGACATACAACATCACACCGCCACCCTCTTTGTCTGTCCTATCTTTCAGGAAGAGCTGGTAACCGGGAATCGTGAATTCACCTTCAAAATCTCGGCTTGAGGTTTTTATCCACGACTCCGTTATGGCCACCATCTCATGTTCCTCTGTTACTACGAGGCCACTGAGATCAAGAAACTTATTCCTGATTGACCTCGCATTGAACAGAAGAACTTTGAGGGAGTCCCCTAGTGTAGGACTCCCTACGCTCTTTCGTTTCCCGGCTTCTCTGTTTTCGTGGTCACACCCTTTTTGACGACCTCCGAGAAGGTCGTTCCAGGAGTGACACGGGCGTGCTGGCGCACGTCCGCTTTCGCTCTGTTTCGAACGCTCCTTTGGGTGCGTTCCACGACATCTCGAATTAGGTTGGCGAGAAAGGCCTTCCCTTTAAAGGAGAGATGTACCCCGTCCCTTTGGTAGAGGTCGTCTCTACCGATAAAGGTACGATAGGGGTCCACGAAGAAGACTCCTTCTGCCGTGCAGAGATCCGCCAACCTTCTGTTCACTGCGACCTTTCTTTCGTGAGCGGTTCGGGATGGACCTCTTCTCGGAAGCATCCCAACCACCACACGTTTGCGGGTTTTAAGCCCCATGTCATCCACGGCTCCCATCACCGTTTGGATGGTCTTACCACTGAGGCCAACCTTACCCCCTCTGAGGTAGAGGTCGTTGCCACTTACCATCAGAGCAACAACTGAATTCTCAGAAATCTGAGCTTTCTCTGCCTCTACTCTGATGTTGTGGTTACCCCGTCCTGACAGGCAGCTTACCTTCACGCTAGTGCGAAGGCGGGCCGCTAGCAGCGGCTGCAGATTCCGTGTTTGCGAGTCACCAATGACGGTGACCTTCGGACACTTGGTCTCTGAAGACGGGGTCTTCCCTTGTGGAAGAGGCCTCCCCTTTTCCTCTTTACTCTCCACATTCTTATCTTTCTTTTTCTTCTTGTTTATCTGTTTTCCTTCTATTTTTGGTTCTACTTTTGTTTCAACTTTATTCTTTTTCTTTTTTTTCTTCGTTTCTCCTTTCTTCTTTTTCTCCTTTTCTCTCGCCTCAGCTAGCTTAGCCTCAGATGATGCCGGAATGTCCGCTTGGTTACCAGGAGATTCTGACACGTCAGTGGGCGGCGCCTCTTCTAGGCATCGAACCTGAGCTACGTTAAGGGCTTCGAGCTTCTCTAACTTTCCCTCAAGGACCTTAGCTCTCTCCTCTGAGGCTCTATAGAGGTCTTTTAATTTCTCCACCTCTCGCATCAATATGCAAGTAGTGCAGATACTTTCAGGGCTGCATTTAGAGTAGCAGCCCTCCGTAAAGGCAACGCACCACTTTTCTAACTGGCATATTGCACAGTTGTGTTTGAGACGAACGGGTCCTTTTTTGCCTGTCATTTTGAGCGCTTCCTCTCTCTCTGAAAACTCGTGACCAATCAATGATAAAAAAGGGGGGTTGGTTAGTTCTCCCCGCGTGAGTCGCTCCCGCCTATCGATCGGAGAGGTTTCGGATCTTTCAGAAGGCACGCTCCATTTGCTGCTGTTCGTCCGACCGAGTCGTCAAACCTCGGCGTGCCGTGGCTCCCAACCAAGCAGCACTGACTATCCCCGAAGGGGCCCTCGATTTGTCACCAGGTGAACAACAAAGAAGCACGCCCCTTACTAAACTCCTACTATTTCTCTTCACAACGGCCAGGATCTCGGAGTAGCGTTCAATGGATATCCCGCCACACCAAGGAACTCGACCCAAGGCTTTTTATTGGCCTGGCAACCAACATGGGAACAAAGGGCCGTCACCTCGGACCAATGCTACCATAAACACCCGTCAACGGGCACTGGGAACGGTCAATAATTACGCACCAGGAAAGGGGTTAACGGGTCACTACCCTCATCCCATTCATCGTGCCCCAACGCCTAGGACACCTCTAGTCCTAGTCTCTCGCAACCAGTGAGCGTCGATTGGCGTTGTTTATAGAGGTTCCAAAGCCTCTCTTCTGACGCATGAGGTAGCTTCCAGGTCCTTATAGGTAAATAGAGGAAGAAAGGGAAAGAGTGACACGATAGGAGTAGGCTTTTTTGTTGTTTTTTTTTCTTTTTGTATGAGTGGGAGATAGGATAAAAGTAAAAAAGGAGAGGGATAGAGTAGAAAAAGGAAGGAATGACGCACTTAGTCTGGAACCTCGTTTCCGACCAAATCGACAAGGGAAGCCCTACCAGGGGTACCCAGAAGAGGTACTCCCGCCGACATAGCTCGAAAAGTCCAAGGTCCACACAAGCTCTCTTCCCGCGACAAGGGGGCGTCCCGTGGGGTACCCATGACCCTTCCTACTAGTTATGAAGTAACTAGAAGAGGGAATCAGTTTAGTCACTGACAACCCAACCAAGAAACAGGTAGTACTAAATTACATGTTACTAGTAGCAAGGAAACATACCCTAACTTATAGTCAATTTTAAGATCCCAACCCGGCAGAACCTACCAAACACTTCCTCCCATTAAGAATTCTCTTCTGGCATATATCAACAAGGTCACAGGAGCAAAAAAAACAACAACAATAAACTAATTTAAAATATTAAAACAATAGAAAAAAAACAACTAAGAGGCATTCTCAGGTACCACGTAGAAAGATTCCCCCAGACTAGAACACTTTGAGATACCAAACAATCTTCAGAGTTAACTAGAGTACTCCGCCAGATGGTGCTGTGGTTCAATTTTATTTATATATTTTTTTATTTAATTTCATACATCTCATCTGGCAGCAGCCAATAAGAATATCACCAGTGAAAGGGCCCCCCAAAAAAATTTAAAGGGAACAAAACAACAAATAAACAAAATTTAAGAGAAAAAGCAAAGGGCACAGTCAGGTAACCTGAGGATGCCTGTCTCTCTAGGGTAACCTGGGGATGTCTCCCTCGGATAACTGGGGATGTCTCCCTCGGATAACTGGGGATGTCTACCTCTCTCAGGGAACCAAGTGAGCCAACAACAATTTAAAAAAAACCCAAATATTCGCTTGTTTAACATGTCATTTTTTAGGCCATTAAGGAAAATGCTAACAATTTAATAATGCAATTGCACTTTTTGCAGATTCAATATAGTGCGCAGAACTTATTTTTTAACCCTTTAATTGTATCTACCCAAGAAATTAGAGAGCATTTCAGGTAGGAAGACAACTTTATTGAAAGATACTGATGATAAAGCATTTGGGCTGATGACCAACACAGTGAGAAATGCCTTGTGTGGATTCAATCAGATTATTTCTGGAAAAATGGACACCAAAAAGGAAGCTCAAGGAAGGCACAAAGTTTTTCTTGATCCTTAAAACACCAAACACCATGCTAAGAAAATGAAGGACTCCTACAGTGCCAGAGAAAAACTACAGTTAGGAATTCAATGCAATTTTCCATAGGCCTAAAACCATAAAGGACCAAATAGTCTGAGTGGTGGTTGTACACTCAGGACCTTTTTGCCCATGTGGCGCTTTAAGGGTTAATGATGAAGAATCATCGAGTACAGAGGGCAATAACACCCAAAACAATGGTTTGAGTAATTGATGAAAACTTAATGACTTCCAAAACCACTGTATCACAACCTTTAAAGGCAATATGGAAGGCTGAAAAATTGTAAAAGTGGATTTGACATGAAGAAAACTTAGAAATATGACATCTTGAAGTCTGTTCATCACATGTTGAGACAGAAAAGAGATCCATTTTTTTAAAAGAGAATTGTGACACGAGATGAAAAATAGATCCTTTAGAAAAAAAGGCAACATGAAAAGCTGAAAAATTGTGAAAGTGGATTTGACTTGAAGAAAACTCATAAATTATGACATCTTGAAGTCTGTTCATCACTTGTTGAGACAGATAAGAGATCCATTTTTTTAAGGAGAATTGTGACACGAGATGAAAAATAGATCCTTTAGAAAAAAAAGGCAACATGGAAGGCTGTAAAATTGTAAAAGTGGATTTGACATGAAGAAAACTCAGAAATTATGACATCTTAAAGTCTATTCATCACATGTGTTGACAGAAAAGAGATCCATTTTTTTTAAAGAGAATTGTGACACGAGATGAAATATACGAGTAGATCCTTTATAAAAAAAATTTAGGTGCCAATCTACTGACTGCCATTAAGTGCATAATTTACCGCAAATATTATTTTAGGCTATTACTAGGCCTACATTAACAACAAAAAAACAAAAGAAAAACAATATCTGAACACTAAAAAAGCAGAACCAAACCAAGCAACAAACAAAACAGCGAGAAGAAAGAAGCACACTCCAAGATCAAGGGAAGGTGGGCCTCCTCCCCCTGGTGCTGGAGCATGGATCAACACAAAGTTAACTTTTTCTTTATATCACCCATTTGGTAACTGCCATCAAGGGCATAAGTCGCCATATTTATTTTTCGAGCCTAATACTAGGCTACATTGAAATCAAAATAAATCAATAAAAATATTAAACCGCAAAAAATAACCCAGGTCAAACAAAAACAAGAAATAAATCAAAAGCAGGAAGCACACTCGGTTTGGGGGGGTAGGCCCACCTTCCCCTGGCAGAAGAACATGTGACCAACACCAAAGCGAGTCAAATAAAATGGAGGAGGACAGACTCCTGCAAAAAGTCAAATAGTCCACAAGTTGGCATGCACAAAGCTTACCCAAATACAAGGGACAAGCAGTACCGACCCTACTCATGCTGGTATGAGGACAGGTGCATGCAAAGATACATTAGACTGGGAAATTCAACAAAAATGTGGTGAAAGACAATGCAGTCATCAGAGTAATGTGAAGGGGAGCGCTACATCAAATGGCGGTACATCCCTGAGTTTGTTCAACTCAAAGATGACAGAAAATGACCCAAAACCTTTGAGTTGCGACCCGAACTTTAAGTTCCCATCGGATATGTCTCATTTTCTTTGCCAGGCTGTCCGGAAAGCTAACCTGATTCCTGCCATGTAGTCAGTGTGAGGATGAGCTCAAGCACTTTCAATTCTATATTCACAATAAAAGGTTCAACAAGAAGGAAAACAATTTGTTTTAGCACTAGATACGAGGGGCGGTCAATAGGTTTTGCGAATCGGTAGGGCAAAACAGAAGAAAGGAGATGGCTGTTTGTGGGGGTGTTAGGACAAGTTATGACAAGTCAGGACCTGCAGCCGCACGCTCCTTCCTCGTCTATTTAAGAAGCAGTAGCTGATCGCAGATCATCAATAACAAAATTTTCAACAATGGAGAAGGTTGAGCACCGCGCAGTGATCAAATTTTTGACCAAGGAAGGCAAGAATGCAAAAGAGATCCATGAACGCATGGTTGCAGTGTACAGCGACACCGCCCCTTCCTATGCAACCATTGCTCGCTGGAATAGGGAGTTCAGCCATGGTCGTGAGTCCCTTGAAGATGACCCCGTCCAGGACGCCCGTCAGACGTGACCAACGAAGACAATGTGACCTGTGTGGAGAGGATGATCCTTGAAAATCGACGGGTGAAGGTCGAAGAAATCCAGCGAAAACTTGGAATATCACATGGAACTGTTATCAAAATCATCCACGACAATTTGGCCATGACCAAGGTCTCTGCCCGTTGGGTCTCTAGAAACCTCACGCCCCATGATCGACTTCAACGTCGTCAAAGTCCACAAGGCCAGAGTTGCACAAGCTGCCCTGCGCGAGTGCGGATTCGAGGAGCTCAACCATCCCCCGTACAGTGCAGATCTGGCCCCTAGCGACTACTTTATATTCCGCCAGCTCAAGGCTGCACTGCGTGGACGCCGGTTTAGGGATGATAAAGATGTCCAGCTCGCCGTCCAGGAGTGGATTGAACAGCAGTCGGGAGATTTCTGGTTGTCGGAAATTCGAAGCCTCAGGGACAAGTGGCGCAGGGGCATTGAAGTCGAGGGTAGTTATATTGAAAAATAATAAAACACTTTTCCTCATATCTCGTTTCCTTATATCCGAATTGCAAACCTTATTGACCGCCCCTCGTATTAGGCGATAGCATCGATAAACAAATTTCTGTAAATCAACCTATACATTTCAGGTTTTGTACACTTGAGTACACATATTTCAAAGGTTGAAAAAGTTTTTTGAGAAATATTTGGAACAGCCCCTTTTTTGAGGTCAAAATTTCATTTTTTTTTTAATTTTCAAGCCAGAAAGATATATACCATCAAAGTTGTTGGTTTGTTGTTATAAGTGCTTCTAAATCTCTTCTTCATACATAGTAACTTCTCGGATCTTCTTGATTATGTCAATAGCTAATTTCCTGTTCTTCTATCAACGTCTGCCAGCATTGTCAAAAGGACATTCTCAGGATGGACCCAGTAGGAATTCTTTTGGATTGTTTGCTTCAATGGCAGGTTGAAGTATTTGAAGAAGATTGATCTGTTCCAGGAGAAGTTTAGATCTCTCCGTGCATTTCAGAGAGAATTTGATATGAAACTAGATGGGTCCATAATGGTACAAAACAAAATCTGTAAGGATATAAAAGTCATTATTAGGCTCTTCTGTTGCCACATAAAGTCGACATATTCTGCTGGCAGTGGTTAGCCATTTTGCATGAGATATTGGCACTGGTTTCATATGTAGGAAATCATCGTCAATTACATCACTTTAATAGCAATGATAATTCTGTACAGGTAAACTTGGTCCAGACTAAGCTCATTCACATCTACATCAGGAAGAGGAGCTACTTTAGGCAAAACATTGAAAGCCATTTGGTGATACTGGTAGAGTTTCACAGGTGGTTAAGGCTTTACCGATTGGTCCTTTCCATTGAGTTCTACTTTCTGTTGGACCAATATATTTCCTGCACAGGTGCCTTAAAGTAAGCTCATTTAGATGCAAGCTGCAGATGATCCACTGTAAAGGACGATGTAATTGACATTCCAGCCCTATTATGGTTCCATTCTTGTAGCCAGTACTAGTTGCCATGCTGTCAGGTCCAACTGCCTTTATCTCATCTTTAATAATAACCGAAATATTCGCTGGAAGGAAAGAAAAAGGGGGAAAACCTAGAAAACGGGAAAGGAAAGAACCAATCAGGAGTGACCTCTGCTTCCTCTTCCCATCTATCGTAGGACTCCCTCTTAAAGTGGTCACTTAACACGGCATACGCAGAATTGATTTCCTTGAACGCGGCTCCTCCTGATGCCTTTTCCTCCGCGTTGATCATCCGGTCGGGATGGAACTGCAACGCGAGCCGTTTGTAAGCTTTTCTTATTGCTTCCATAGAGGCGTCACGAGACACACTGAGCACAGAATAATAGTCCTTACGAGGTGGCGCCTGTATCTTCTTTCGAGCATTTTTAGGGACCGAAGATAAACCCGGCGCGATGTTAAAACATACAGCTCTTCATAATCAATAATGGCCTCTTGGAACTTGCAAACTTTCTCATAGCACTTAGCTCGTCTATCCAACGCCTTCACGTATTTCCTGTTGAGTTCAAGAGCTTGACAAAACCACTGTATTGCGGTAGAATACAGACTTTTCTTCATCTTTACCAATCCAATATTCAACTTTAGCTTCGATTGCACAATCTTGCTTCCGGGGTCGTGTTTCAGGGCTTCCTCAGACGACTCTAGTGCCCTTTCCCAATTTCCAGAAAGAAAAGCCAAATTTCCTACCTTCTTCTTTGTGCAAAGCACTCTTTACTCTGTCATTTGAGCTGCCTGCGGCAAGGGATGATTTCAGATAGGCCAAAGCTTCCTTTTCATTGTCCTCCCAGAAAGCAAGAATTGCCTTCGCACGCAAAATTTCACAAGAACCCTTCACATCTTCCACCACGGATCGAACCAAGTTCGACAAATCCTTCCTCCAACACAAAAGGAAATAGCACTCTGCCTTTTTCAGAACCAGACTAGTATCGAAAATCGCCATCTCCGAAGCTGACCTGTAATGATTTAGTGCCTCCTCTAATTGCTTATCTCGTAACGCATTATCACCATCGATTAGAAGTCTACTCAAGCGATCTGAATCCAAGATTCCCTTCGCAGCTTCTTCGTTTTGTGTATTTAGGTCCATCGCCTTTTCAAACGCAGAAACGGCACTATCTACCTTTCCAAGAGCAATGAAGGATTTTCCAACTTGAATATATCCTTCTACGCGGTCCTTCAAAAATTTGTCCTCAATCGTCATACTACTCAAATCCTTCCCCATTGCAACAAAACATTCACAGCAGTGAGTGTGTGACCAATAGCAACCATCATTCAAGCACAGCGCTTCGTAAAAATAGCAAAAAGCTTCGTTTAACTTTTGTATTATAAAATATTCTTACATCTTCTTACAATCTGAAAGACGAATCTTCAGCTCCTTTTCACTCAAATTGGCGTAGAATTCTTTTGTGTCTTTGAATAACTTTTCATGTGTCACACAAGGGCAAAGAGCAACGAGAGCTCCGTAGTCATCTATTGCTTTTGTCCATTGATTCAACTTAGAGGAACATTCCGCCCTTCTTTGAACAGCCTTTATATAATCGCCTTTTAACAAAACTACAGCTTCCTCGAAATCCTCCTTCTTACAATGAATCATGGCTATATTAAAATGGAAAACCGCGTTTATAGCTTTGTTGATTAAATCTTCAGATATTCCTTGAATATAATGAGACAAAGCTTGGTCAAAGCGATTCTTTCTAAACGCCGAATTTCCGAGATCTTTAAACATGAAAACAGCTCTCATTTTCTTCTTACTTTCATACGCTTGCCTTTGATTGGGATCGAGAGCGAGAGATTTTTCCATAAGTTTCAGCGGCTCGGTTCTTTCGCCTTTGTGATACAAACAAATTCCCTTCAAGTAGTACAGGGTAGCGTTCTCGCTCTTCACCCTCAACGCGCATTCAATGTTCCTGAGGGCCAGATCATATTTCTCTATCTTGAATTGGCACTCAATAGCTCTTAAATGAAGAGGAAAACAAGCTTCTGCCAGCTCAACTGCTCGACGAAAGTGCACATTAACCTCGTACAATGACATCCTTCAACAAGTTTGCTTTTTTCATCTCTTCTCTCACATGCAGGGCAATTGAGTCGTATGTGGTGGCTTGTTTCAGACTTTGGAGTGCCTCGTCGGCTCGTCCAAGAGCAATTTGTCCTTTACTTAATCGCAGTAATGCCTTCAAATAAGAAAGATCTATCTTGAGAGAACATTCGGCATCTTTTATAACGTCTCCGAAGTTCTTCAGGGCCAAGTGACATGCTGATCGGTTAGAATAAGGGACAGCGTTACGGGTTTTGAAATGAATCGCTTCTGTGTACGCTTCAATAGCGTCCATAAAACGTCCAGCTTTGAAATACTCGTTTCCTCTCTCCTTCTTGCATTTTGCCAGACGTTTCTGCAAAGCCGCCTCATTCATCGTGATGCACGGTGGCTTCAAACTTCGTATGTTCCTTTCTGTTCCTCTCGTCTTTTCGAGCAATTCAGTCTAATGGTCACATGGGTGCATAATCAAAGCCTCCTTTAAATCAAAACTTGCTTCCTCCAATCGCCCCATCTTGAAATATAGTTCTCCTTGCAGTGCCAGTGCCTCGTGAAAATCTTTTTGAAGGTCAAGAGCGGAATCCAATAACTTCCTGGCACTTTCCAAATTTTCTAACTCAATTTCCATTTTCGCTCTTTTGCAATACAATTTCGCAGACGTATTAGAGAGAACAGGATAAAAAAGGATTTTCCCTTGACATATGGTCTGACCTTGCGAGTAACAGCTGGCTGCCTCTGCAAAAGAGGGACAGGCAAACGCCGTATCTCCTTTACAAATAAGGTCAAGAACAGACTCTAAAAAAAACATGCAATATGAAGGAAGACGACCACTTTTATTCCAAAGTTTAAACGGAATTTCTTCTTCGATGGGAACTGCTAATAACCCCCAAATGAAGGTTTTTATAGAAAGTATATGCACCTCACCAGTATGAAACGTGAGGTTGATATTCGAAGATAGATATTCGAATAGATCCTCGATTTTATACAATTTGTTCGAGTCCATTAATCTTATTACAAATGATTCAATAGGGTCAAAACTATTTCAATATTTACAATGGTCAAGTATTTTGAAGAAAATGGTAATCTTCGTCTTTTTATCCATAGTTTTAAAACAATTAATGTCTCTTTTGAAGAGTTCCTCTGCTATTTTTAATTCAGTCCGGAATTTACTTAACACTTTTCCGTGTAGGATCCAAAATTTTAGCAATATATAAAAAATCTTTAGCTATTATAAGCGATCTATTATGGAGGAAAATTTTACCGAGGTAAATAGAGCAGTCAACTAAAAATGGATGTTTTTCGGAAACATGAAATAAATCTTCAAAACTTGCCGAAAAATCACTAAGATGAAAGTACATGATCGCCCTGTTTAGCCGATATAAAAGGCAGGAGGGCTCTAAGGCCAAAGCCTTCGTGTAAGCCTCGACGGCTGGACTAAATCTCTTGGCGCGAAAATGAGCATTGCCTTCTTCTTTGAAGAGCTCCGCCCTCCGTTTTTCTTCCGTCGCCGTTCCATCAGTTTTCTTCGGTTTGCTTTTGGGTTTCCTCGGACCTCCCATGAATTCTGGCTCCGTTCCGGCGAGATGATCGTTTCTTTCTGCGGGCGGGAAACAAAGTAGAAAACCAGATGAGAAGCAAATCAAAGTCCTTTACTGGCGTCACCTAGAAAAGTTTAAAGCCCAAGGAAATGGATTTCCGAAAGTGACCCATTGGATTGCGGGTGATACCCAACGTGTGGCGTGGGATCCAATATCTATGCATCTATATTCTCAATAACACCCCAGGATCTGCTCCCTCCGAGCCCTTGGGAGGTTAAAGGAGAAGGCCTTTGATCTTAGAGCCGGGCCTTCTGTGAGGTTGTCTTGAGGGATCTGGTTAGAGTGGAGGGAGGCTGTTGAATGCTGTAGCGGTGTAACAGGAAATGGAAGTTCAAGTACAACTTAACCTCACACAGGATACATCCAAGTGGGGTGGTCCCGACCAGGATTACATCCAGGTGGGGTGGTAGTGTCATTTCCACTTGGGAATGACTGACCACTCTACAACTCTTTTTCTCTAGCCCTCAAGGGTGGCTACTTTAAAAAACACAGCCTTGTCTGCTAGGCGTGTGTATGTTTATGTGTGTTAGTCGTGGCTAAAAGTCTTGAAAATCCAAACTATTAAATTGTTTATATGAAAATTAATAAACTTAATCAAACGTTGCGTTGTATCGTTTTTATCCTAATTTTAAGGTGAAATATATAAAAAAATCCGCCCAATCGATTTAAGAAAAATAAATGGAGTCAATATTGAGAATGATGCCCCTTGTTTTTGAGGCCTGCTTCAATTCGGAGACCAAATTTGTGATGATATTTTGATTGATATGGATCCATTTTTGTTCAATAAGTACCCGCTACCGTTCACATGTGGATGGTTATCAACTGCTAGTTTGATTATCCACCACAAATTCTCTATTGTGGAGTGGGGGTAATGAGCGGGATGCGAGTGTTGTTCAGAGTATGTAATGTTTGGGTGTCTAAAAGATTCTTATTTGTGATGCCATTCGTTTTAGTCTCGAAACCAATGTTTGCATGCTCCGTGTGGCTGTGTTTGGTAGAGTTTATAGTGAAATCATCAGAGTTGCGATGGTGGCAGGTGGAAGATCGTGCAAGTAGATTGAAGAGGGTAAGTGACAGGATCGACAATTGGTGGATATCGTTTAAGAGAGGCCTGTATTTTTTTTCGAGAATGCGAGTGATTGGCTTGAAGTTGATGAGTGACTTTTTGTCCTCTGGGTGAAGCTAAGTGTTTACATTTGGGATGATGGAGTGTGTGACCGTGTCGAATGCTTTGTTGATATCGATGGATTGTTCTTTTGCGGGGTGGACTTTGGTTGAATCTGCCCAGCATCCAAGATATGTTATGAGCAGAGTAGTCGTGAATTGTGAGTATGAGCTAGTGTGATTTGTGTGAAGGGGGTCTGAATGTTGGTGGATGGAGCTGTTAAATGGGGCTTGGGTAAGAGTTTGGGAATTTTAGATTTGGAAATTATTTCCGCGGTTTCCTTTCACCGACAGTCGCTCGACCACAACCAGATAACAAGTTGACAACCGCACAAAAGTAACAGCTCTTCAAAGTTAAACTACCACACTCCATTGTAGAGTAAAACCAATCAAATTCAGCTCGATGAATGATGTGAAATTTTAGCATTCGGGAATACATCATAATCTGACGTTCTAGTTACTAAATGAAATGAAACTAATGCAACTGCTATTTGTGAAACTGAAGGGGGACCGAAGTTCAAGTATGAGCACTTCATCCATAAGAGTAGGTACAGAGCGTGTGCAAGTTCTCTGGTGTTGGCAGTTTTCCACGTGAATAAAAGTTCCAGGGAGGTTAAGAACGCCTCGTAGGTGGCCAGAAGGACCGTTGAGAGGATATCAGAAGAAAATGGGGAAAGTAGAGAATCGACCTCACATGAATCGAATAATATAAGTTAGTTCTTTATCCCCCTGAAATTTGGTAAAAAAAAAGAGAGAATAATTCAACCATCGCCAAGACTTAAATAAATAAATACGAATTTCATCACAGAGTGATTCCGGTTCACTGCGGCTCAAAGGGTGAAAGAACGGGGAAGTCTCCCTGGTCCAAATTTTGATCGTCACTCGAGACAATACGGCTTCCTTACCATATGGGCGTAAAGAGCGAAGGCTAAGACTTGTAAGTAATCCTCGGCATAATATTCCCTCTTGGTTAACTCCTTCTTCGGGAACTCGAGGACGTCCAAATAGGATCTGTCGAATACCGAGGGTAAACATAAATGAACTACTTCCAGGGTACGATGGATGAAGAAGGAGGAGTAGGGGGGTTGGGGGGCATCTATTCTTCGGGCATGGTCAAAACACTGAAAACGTTTACATAGGGAATGGTTACACACATATTGGAGGAAGGGTAAATGGGATTCCAGTTACAGATTAGTTATTTGGGGGGATTTAATGTCCTCTTTCCCCCGAAGTCGGTCTCGGGCAACAAAAAGTAATCAGGGAAGAGTCGATGTAACAAATAAAAAGATTGAGGGGGGAGGTGGGTATCGAAAGGGCGGGTTCATGAACTTTCAACGAACAAGTTCGTAAAATGAATACGGACACTCAGAAGTACGATTATTTGCGGCAGTGAGGAGGGGAGGGGGGGGGGACTCCCAATGGAAACGAGGTGAACAGCACTACTGCCTTAACAAGACCTTCGACATACTTTGGGTTGTAAAAAACGGTAATCTTAGGGGGAGGGACAAGAATATAGGGGCTGGGGACATGGCCCGGGGCCCCCCAAAGGGTGAAAGTTGTGGCAGGGATAAAAAACACGAGTACAACTACTGAAAACCAACGAGGGCATCGACAATTCCCTTCTATGTTTTCCCCTTAATTTCTTTTTGAGCCACTTTATCACCCATTTTCTCGACCGAAGACTAAATTTGCAGGCTAGTCGCCGACCAGCCTCGGTCTACTCATCGGTCGGAGCCGCGAATGCAACCCCTCTCTTTTGGTTGCGTTGCGGCTAACATGCCTGCATATTGCCCCTCCCTCTCCCCTCTCTGTGCCGGGGTCATAACGTCTGCTCCCTCCCCCCCAAAAAACAAAGGGTCCCAATAGATGAAAATATAACAAGATTAACGTTCCGAGGGGGGTGGGGTGGGAGCTGCCCCTTCGTTATCTCGGCTAAAGAACAAGGGGTGGCGGGTTCTTCAGGCATTTGGGTCCTGGGGTTCACGAGTAGGAAGGGGTAAATCCCCCCCCCCCGAAAGAGTAAGTAGCAGAACGGAGCTTCGAGGATGTAGAAGAGCCTCATTGAAAGGCCGGGCGTCTTAGAGCACGTTGGCCTCGGGTGTCTCCAATAACTCAAGGAACAAGTTTCAAATTTGATTGCGCTCATCTGGCAGCCATCAGCGAGGGCACAGCCTCCGAAAAGAATAAACAGGTAACCCACGGGTAGAATGGGAGGGGCTGGTCTCCCTAAAGAGCCCAAGGGCGATAACAATTGGAAATACAAGTCCTTTTCTCAGCGCCATCTGGCGACTGCGACCTAATATTCATTGAACTGAAAGGAGCAAATACCTCAAATCGATGGGGAGAGTTAGGTCGGAACGATTCACATAGGTAAACACATCATAACTGTGTTCGTAGCTCTCTTCCGCAGTAAATGCTACACTCTTCATCGGAACTGGACTAAGGACGAGGTTTTTATTATTATTTTGTTCAGCGCGCTCATCTGGCGGCCGTTAACGAGGGCATGCAGCAGAGAAAGGTAGCAATAAACTTACTCAAATTAAAATAAGCTACCTTAAAAAAAATTTCTTTACTAGATTAACTTAGAGATGGATTATATTTAGTGTTTAAATGAACTTGGTTGTTTGTGTTTCAGCGACCTTAAATATTGCTTATATCGGGTAAGCAAAAAGGTTTATGCGTTTTTAATCCAACAAAAGAGAAACGAAACTTTTTAGTTCTCGATACAAAATAGTTTAGAGCAGTTTCAAAGATCCTTTCGGAACAAAACCTAAGTTTATCTATGAAAAAAAAATTGTTGAAGTCTCTCTTCGTGTGGCTCCTTATCAGAATATTTTATTGGGAATCGCATCGTTCGAAAACATAATAAAAAAGGGGGTAAGAGGAAGGAGAAATGGCAGGCGAGTAGATCTCAACCTAAACTATTCAGTGTATCTAGCTAGGTAGTACTAGGCGTGCGGTGCTTGGTTGTGTAGTTTCCTGAAGAAACACAACTCATTTGCGGTTGGCCAGCGAGAGATGGTTTCGAATGAGTTGATCTTGAACTCTTCGCAGTTGTGCAGCGTATACATCACCCCTCTGTCTTTTGACAATCAGAATAAATAAAATGAGTCTTTGATTAGGATGCATTCGAAGAGGGTCTTCAACAGCTAAGGGGAATGTCGAGACATAGATAAGTCTTATTTTGGTCGAAAATGGTCTCTGAGAGTGGTGTGAACTAGTCGGTATCAGGTAACCAGCGTTGTGTGCGATTTTCGTTTGTTTGATTTTTGTTTTGAAAACAAACTCTTTTGGTTACCCGATACTTGGACTTTTGAAAATTAGTTTATATTATTAAAGATTAGCCATCTCTAAGATGGCTCAGCATAAAAAAACTATTTATAAAATGACGAAGATTAGTGTGTAAATTAGGAAAAATAAACCGTAACTAAACCCCTTTGGCCCTCTTTTGGGGGCTGGGTCATCTTCGAGGTGGCTTATCTTTACTTGATCAAATAAACTACTTTAAGAAAACTAAAAGGAAAATAACAATCAAAAGGAATGCACATGTACCCTGTGGGCAGTTTAGCCTCCCTCAGGGACTGACGCCAAGTCGACATTACATTAGTGTACAGCGCTCCCTGGCGGCCGCTGACGAGGAGGATGCGACCGTGGAACGAACAATAAATGGAAACTCAACAATACACTACTCAACTCTTTAAACCTAACAACAATAATACAAAGAAAATGGAGATGCGATTAGATGCCCCGGTGGATGCCCGCCTCCCTCAGGGACCCAAAATAACCCAGGCGCGAAGGCGAAAATTGAAACAAAATTTGAAAATTTGAACTAGTGTGCATAAGCCCCCCTCCCATATAAGACCACAACTTAGTATACAAAAAACAACCTCCAGCGAGCAAGAGGTTTTCTAGGACTAGCGTGGCGAGAATATCCTCCGGTAGCACCAAGGTGATGCCGTTGATGTTCAAGACAGAGAAGGACACGCATCTATAATGGGTGAACAACATAAATTCGGTGGGAGTACCACTCTGCCGTGTAGGGAAAACAACCAGTAGGGTGGGGGAGGAATCATAAAATCAATCAGTTGCATCTTAATATAAAATTTACTCAATAACACGCTTCCATTCCTCGATGTAAATATAACTGACAAATTTCCCACCTTAATTTATTGTAAACCCAGACCTACAGAATCTGGGTTAGATATTTTTTATAGTCTGTGCCAACACATTCAGAATGAATATTCAAAAAACCTATTTAGCCAAATCCTCCGTACCTTTATCAATAAAGTTTGACCAAAAGGCTTCTTCCTACAACGTCCTGAAGGAGAAAATAGAGGTAACCCTCCCTGATATGCCAACTCTCAAATCTCTCTTTGGGGGCAATGTTTCTGCGATTCTAAACCACTCTTTTCCCGCCTCCAGCTTCCGACCAATATTTCATAGCTCTTACAAACTACGCCTTTTTAACATTAACGATAAGACCTCAACACTGTTTTGTTCCTCAATTATATGTAAATACACCTGCGCGGGGAGATTTTACTTCAGTAAAGCCGATGTGTTCAAGGCAATCACGGTAGAATGAGTTTTCAAGTTGACCAGTCAATAAAAGAGTAAGCTCAATGGAAAAATTCATACATTTCATCTAATTCAACGGCAATCTTGGTATTCACTTAATTCTAATAGATAGCTACTACGATTCTGTGGTACACCGTCAATCAGGGGTGGACCCTCTATCATTAAAAAGACGAAAAATACCCAATTGTCAGATGAACATGGGTATTATTGGCACAAATCCCAATGTCTGTAATATCTGAGGTACTGCAATCTGCTGTAGCACAGAGGTTTTCAAACTTTTTATGATAGTGGCACCCTAATTGCTATCAAAAATTAACCACGATAGACATTTAACCTAATTTAATCTAAATAAGACATAACAAATTAATTTACTTTGTGTGTAAAGAAATTGAGAAATTATTTATTGTACTCAACACAAAAACATCCACTCCAAACAGCTCCAAGTCTAAGCGGAAATTTGAGCTTGATGATTATAACATAATTCTTTAATATTGTGACGTATAATTGATAAGGCAACTCTCATTTCTTCATTCAATGTCTGCAATCTTTCGCTTTTCGTTATTTCCATGTTGCACAATGCAGAGAAGCTAGATTCAAAATGCTTTCAAGTGTCATTAGATTTTTTTTTTTTTGCAAATTTTCAAAAAGATTTCTTGGTCGGTGCCCCGGCACCCCGGTTGAAAACCACTGCTGTACCATCTTGCCCACCCATGACCCATCTATGGGCAAAAGGCCGCAAACATCACTCACACAAAACTCCGGTAAGGACGCATATAATACGCCTTTTCTGCTCCTCCGCCCTTTGAAACACTCAATCACAAATCCAACGCACTTTTTACGCCATCTTCATCCAACCCTTCACAACTTCCTGACACTCCTCTGCATCTACAACTAATCTGTCTATCCAGTCACAAACTCCTTCACACCATAAATATTTCTCCAGTCCGTCCTCATTCAACCTATCTTTCGCACGCAAAACTTGGCATAGCAAATTAATTTACTGTGTGTGTAAAGCAGAATTAGGCACCTCCGCAATTGCGGATTTGCATTTGCGACAAAATGGTTGCAATTTTAGGTATTACTTCCGCTAACACATAGAAGCCAGCCCGGTGACTCCCCAACCGCCATTGACTTCGCCTGTGTTGACATGCAGTGGCTGGTAATTTTCTGGGTGACGAGCGCGTCAGTCAGAAGTTAGGTTGCCAGTTACCATATAGGCACTCACTGCCACTCACTCAGTCTGAGTGACGAGTCTTCTCACGTCTCAACTTCTCAGTGTTCTACTCAAACTTCCCACACTGTGTGTACGTTAGTTCGTTAATTACTGACCATGCTGAAGTACCTAAATAAATCTAGCCGTGATTTTAGTGTAGACAGTGGGTCTACAGAACCTACAACAAGCCAAGCTGCTGATGCCCCATCCAACAGCCATGTCACCATGGAAGAGCAAGTGAGCGATAACGATGTGAAAACGGAAGAATCAGAAAGGATTTGAGCCACTCCTGGCCTCACTTGGAATCGTTTTATTCCCAGGTAATTTCCAAGAAACGAGTGATGGAGAAGGGGAAAGAAGTGTTCAAGGGCATCACAATTTGCAGTCTGCAAAGTAAAGGTCGCCTACACCACATATAGCACCTTCAGAATAGTGATAGTGAATATTAGCAATATTGATAATGTTAATTATGTGTGTACGTTGTTGTCATAACGACGACTGGAAGATGCTTGACTGGTGTATGAAAAATAGTGTCTAGGTTACAGCAATTTCAAGAGCATAATTTAAAGGAAGCTTATATGTCATTTCCCGAAATGGTAACAATTAGGAAGCAAGCCCCGGCGTCGGAGAGAGGTTGGCTTCCTCCCGGCGCAGGAGCGTGTGACCTACAAAGTAAACAAAAAAAAATCCCTAGGTAAATAAAGGGGAGAAGGCCAGCCTTCCCCCAAAAGTCTTTAAGTCCACCAGTCAGTGAGAACCAACTCGTCCCGAGTACAAGGGATAGGTGGTAGCGACCCAGCCCATCCCGGTACCGGGACAGGTAACAAGCGCGGAGATCGCCCAGACTGGGACAATCAACAAGAATGTGCCAAACAGTTTGGGGGACAACGCGGTCTTAACAGTAGGGCGCTAGCGAGCGCTGCATCAAATGGCGGTGCGTCTCACGAGTGTGTCCAATTCGGAGACGACAGAAAGCAACCTTGAAGCCTTCGCGGCATTGTTGGGTAGGTCCATGGGAACAGTCACGGCGCAATGGCACGCACTTTAACGTTCTCTTCGCCCGTCTCCCATCTTTTTTGCCAAGCGGCCCGTATTCCTGCCCTGTAGTCGGTGTGAGGAAGAGCAAAACGCTGGTCTGGTTGCAGAGTTCTCGCGGAATCTTTGGTGCCCTCATCGGCGCGTTCATTTCCCGTAATTCCTGCATGTCCAGGAACCCAGCAGAAGATAATCTCGACATCCACCCGGATTGCCAAAAACATAGCGTCAAGGATATCACGAACCATGGGATGCGGAGATTCCAATGCCCCGAGAGCACCCAGGGCTTTGTGAGTCGCTATAGATCACAATCCGGTCTCCGAACCGGACACGTCGCGTAATTTCCAGTACCGAGTGATGTATTGCCACCAGCTCGGACGTGAAGACAGACTCGGTGCCTGTCAGAGCCCCACTGACTTCAAACAGAGGCGATACGGCGCGTAAGTTGACCCCCTCTTGGGACTTGGAGCCATCTGTATACACTGGCATGGTTCCAGCTAGACACGAAGTGTGCTCCCAAAAGGTCAAACGCAATATTCCCGGCGTTGTACAAGCTTTGGGAGAAGGGGCGTGGCAACAAATAGCCAAATGTGGTACCCTCCAGGGTGGCGTTCTATGCAGAGCCAGGGGTGCCACCGGCTCGAGAGATATACCTAGCTCCCGAAGGAGTTTCCTGGCCCTAAACCCTTTTTGGCTTAGGGTATGACTGGAGGATCTCGGCGGCATAGGCACCGTCGAAATCAGCTGCGGATGCAGTGAGAGCTGTTGGCGATTGAGGGAGGCGCTGGGCTCTTGCGTACAGGTGAATAATGCACTGTACACGGTGTAGAGCGAGTGGTATCTCCCCAGCATCGACTAATAGGCTCCTAATGGGGGAAGTGGGGAAGGCACCAGTCGCCAGGCGAAGACGATGTGGTGGATCGAGTCCACCTTCCGCAATACACGGTCCGCTGCGGATGCATAAACCTCGCATCTGTAGTCGAGCTTCGAACCAACAAAGGATCGATAAAAAAGTAAGACAGTTGCCATATCAACGCCCAAGCGCTGACCGTCACGGAACGGAGAATATCCATGGCGCGGGTACAATATGAGCCTCCCAAGTGAGGCGTCGGTCAAATACAACATGAAGGAAACGGTGCGATTCAACCACTTCGAGGCGTACCCCATTAACAAACAAGTCTAGGTCAGGGTGGAGCAGTGGATGGCGGCAGAAGTGCACCATCTTAGTCTTGGGCAAGGAAAACCGAAACCTGTGCGCTTCGGCATAGCGAAAGACGCAGTTTAATGCCTGTTGGAGTCAACGCTATAGAGTTGGTATCTGGGCCGCGCCAAAAGAGGTCAAAATGTCGGCCACGTAGAGCGTAGCGAGAACATCTTCCGGCAGCCCCGAGGTGATGCCGTTGATGCTCAGGGCAAAGAGTGTGACACTGAGAACACTTTCCTGCGGGACACCCTCTTCTTATTCCATTGGGCCGGAGTGGGCTTTCCCCACCCATACGCGGCATCAACAATCTCGCGAAAATTCAGATATAAAGATTGGGAGTCGTTCCCTCGCCCCCATCGTGTGGAGAGTCTCCATGATACCGTATCGCCATGCGGTATCATAGGCCTTCTCCAGATCGAAAAAGACCATAGGGGAGTGCTGTCTACAAAGGAAGGCCTCGCAGACGGCATTTTCCATTCAGAGCAGAGCATCCGACGTGGACTGGAAGTTGTAGAAGCCGCACTGTGCATAAGACAGATGGCCTCCGCTGTCCAGAAAAAAGGCTAATCTAACATTTACTAGTTTCTCCAACAACTTGCATACGCAAGAATTTAAGAGAGATTGGGTGGAAACTGGTCGGAGTAGTGATCTGTCCCCGATTTGCGAAAAGCGAGCGCAGTAGCGATTCGCCAGGAATCTGGGAGGAGACCCTCCACCTAGATCCTCTTGAACAAGGCTAACAGAAAGGCCATGCCTCGCTCACTCTGGTGTCGAAGCATGGCGCACGGGACATTGTTCGGGCCATAAGCGGTGTCCGTGCACGAAGCAAGAGCGGAACACAACTCACTCCGAGTAAACCTGTCGTTGTAGGGTTTTCCGCATCTTAAGGTAAAGTCCAGTCGGCGGCCTTCCGCAACATCACGACGTGCATTGAATGCTGGCGGGGCAGCATCCCGGCTAGAGAATGCGGAGAAAGCGGTCGCGAAGGATTCCACCATGGACGCTGGGTTCGAGATTGCGGTCCCATTCTCCTGGAGAACGGGAGGACGATCCTGCGAGAACTTGCCTCGAATCCTTTTGACTCGCTTCCACACCTCTGCTAGAGGGGTCTTCCAGTTAAGTAAAGATAGGTATACCCAACAAGAAGAGCGGCGGGCGTGCTTCGAAATATACCGGAACCTAGCCATAGCCCGACGAAATTCACCGACAGTGAAATCGTTCGGGCGCTTCTGCTTGAGGGCCGTCTCATACTCAGCTGACTACCACGGGAGTGGTCGGCGTGCAACCGGCCAGGCCCGCGGCGATGAGGGTGCCGGAGAAGAAATCAACGGCCTCATCTACCGACCTAAACTCTTCCCTTGAGATAGAGAATTCAGTCATTTCCTGAATTGAAGACCACTGCGCCTGCGCCCGTGCCAAGAACCACCGGGGTGGGCTCTCGGGCGGCAGCGGCCCAGAAAATGATATTTGAATGTGAAATTAATCACTACCATGGAGGTCATTGACCACTCCCCAATCAAAATCGGGCTGTGCATCCGGAGAGCAGAAAGATAGATCAAGGCAGGAAAATGAAGCGGTTCTCGGGCAGTGGTGCGTAAACTCCACATTTAAGACACCCATCTCAAGCTCGTCGATGAGGTCAGCAAGGACTTGACCCCGGGGATTGATAGCGTAATCTCCCCAGAGGGGGTGTCTACCATTTAGATCTCTCAGCAAGAGATAGGGCCTCGGCAACCATGCCACGACGCGGCGGAAGTCCCCCGCGTCGAAGTCGGCTGACGGTGGAATGTACGCGGAAATAACAGTATACCTCCTATCAAGGTGCAGCTGCAGAGCTACTGCCTGAAACGAGGTATCTAAAGCGAGAAGAGAAGAATGGAGACATCATGCCGGGTGTAAATCGCGCATCTTCCCGCCCGGCCCCCATCCCGTGGTGGTAGGGTCGCAAAACCCTTATAGTCCGGGAGGGTGGGCAGGGGTCATGCGCCCAGCATGGTCTCCTGCCAAAAGATAGCTAACGGGAAACGGGGTGAGACGAGCTTCCGCAGCTCCTCCTAGTTGGCCGGAGTCCACGGTAATTCCATTGAAGGAATATGCCCTCCAGGCCTAGCTTGGAGGAGACGCGGGGGCCCTCTTCGAACAGAAGACCCTCATGGGAATAGCCGTACGCCTCCCGTAGGCAGAATCCCGGGCGCTGTCGCCTTCGAGGACTTATCGGGGGAGGTTAGGCTCCCCATGCCAGTCTTTTCCTCCCTCCGCCTTGAAACCTTAGGTGAGTGGGGCGGCTTCGGAGGCGGGGGCCCTCTTTTTGAGGATCCACCGTCTCCAAGCCACCGAGCCCACTACTAGGCATGGGCGAAGGAGCCGAAGTTCCTTTGTTGCTGTCCTCCTTTTGGAGGGCAGCTTTAGGAATCTCGGAAGATAGCCTGGTGACCAACTTCAGGGGTGTTGCCTCCTGTGAGTCTAACGACTTGGTGGAGGCGCGTGTCCCTTTCGCCTTACGGGAAACGGTCACGGTGGGGGAAGGAGGGGGAGCCCTGGCTTTATCCTGGGCTAAGTGAGAACCCTTTGTGCCGCCAACTTTACCAGGGAAGCGCCCAGGTTGAGTAGAACCCTCAGAAGGGCTCCAAACGGGTTCAGAAACAACCGTGCTCGTTGCCCTGGATTGGCTAGGAGCAGAGGGTGTCTTTCTTAGCATTAAAGCGTAAGACATCTTAGGCAGAGCCGGGCGCTCCAGGACCAAGTCCTTTGCCTCGCAGAATGAGAGATGATCCTGGACCTGAACGGCCAGGATTTCTTTCTCAAGGAGATATGCACCACATTGCTTAGAAGAAGCGGGGTGCGGTTCTCCGCAATTGACACACTTGGCCACACACGATTTGGACTAATCGTGTGCGGTCTTGGAGCAATTTACACAGACTTTGGGTGACTCCGACTTTGCACGTCTACATGAGCGATTCGTATGGCCGAAGCGGTGACAGTAATAGCACCTCTGCGGCAGTGGCACGAATGCCTTTACGCGATACCGGTACCAACCGGCACGCACCGCCTTAGGTAGCTTGTCACATTCGAACGTGACGAAGAATGTAGGGGTGGGTCTCGAGTTCCCTCCTTGTTTTCTCATTACACGCTTGACCTTGACCGCCCCGTGGTCGGCCAGCTATAGAGTGATATCTTCTATGGAGTAGTCCACGAGTTCCCTCGCATAAACTACTCCTTTCAGAAAGTTAAGTTCATGGTATAGTGCGGCGTCACACTCACCGGGGTGCCATTAGGTGTCCGAAGAGTACTTATCTTGGCCACCTCGGAAGAAACTGCCGCATTCGCCAGAAGGCTCCCGTCCGAGAAACGGGTCACCTTCGGCTCTCTACCAATCGCACTAGCTAAAGCTCTCATCTGATGGATCATGTTACCTTTAGCCAACATGGTGCTATCATTGAAGCGAATAACGAGGAAGTGTTTGGAGCCAGCGTGCTCGAAAATGCCGGGTAGTCTCTGAATGAAGGGCCCCGATGTAATCGAGGCTCCGCTCTGCGCACTAGCACTTTTGGTCATAGTCAAGGGCTCTGCACCCTGAGGTGGGGGGGGTGCAGAGGGGCCGGATTTGCCGATCTTGGCTTTGTCGCTTACTGAATTGGCAGCAGACCCATCCGTCCCCGAACCCCCCGCGGATGTTGTTTTTTGTCTTTTTAGGAGAAGATGGCGGGGAATGAACCCTCTTCTCCCCTCCTTTGGCCGCTTTTTTATAGGCGTTTTGTTGACGACACCTATGCACTAATTAAATCTGAAAATGAGGCTTTAAGTTTTTTATAATTTTTGAATACACTTCATCCTAATATAAAATTCCCAATGGGGAGTGAACATGAAAACTCTATTTCTTTTCTGGACATTCTAATTAAAAAAAAAACTATAGGTTTCTGCACATCCATCTTTAGAAAACCAACATATTCTGGATTAGGTCTAAATTTCTTTAGCTTTTGTGACAAAAAATTTAAAATGAACAGTTTGTATATTATTAACAGAGTCATAGGCAAAATATTAAATGACTCCTTCCATCCAAAGGTTGCAAAGATAGATGTCCCTAAGGACTTGCGATATTTTCTCCTACCTGATCTCGGTCCTCGGAATCAAGAGGCTTCAAGACGGTACCGAAAAGTTCTTCAGTTTTTTCCCGCAAATACCTTTCCAAATAACCTTCATTAACAATTTAAAAATAGGTAATTTCTTCCGCACCAAGGATTTAACCCCGGCTTATTTGCGCAATAGTATTGTATACAAATTTTCTTGCCGTGGATGTTCCCAGGGAACATATATTGGTAGTACTATTCGCTCGTTACACTCGATGGTTTGCGCACACCTTGGCATTAGTTGCCAAACAGGAAAGTCTCTCGCTAGTAAGGAAGTCTCGCCAATCAGAGATCACATTATAAAGTGTAAGGTTGATGCAAACATCAATAATTTTGAGATTCTGGTCTTTAATCCTAACATCACCCCCAGCTCAGAATTCTGGAATCTCTCTTCAGGTCAAATTCAGACTTGACCTGCCACCCATTATCGGTAATAGCTACAACCAACCAGCTTCAGACCTGTTAATATTCTACCGACAACAAACTACCCATAATGGTATCTGATTTCGGTAAATTCCTTAGTCATTTCCCTGACTCGCTGACAGCAGGTATAAATTTGTTCCTATTCTTTGCTTTGAACTTATCTGTATATGTACTTGTAATTATTAATACTTTTAATTTTATAGGTTTACTATATTAATTATTTGCTTTTGATTTGTGTTTAGGTTAAGTTAACATTTCTTCGCCTCACAAATTGTGTTATCCTTTTAGCCTGATGATGGATTGGGTAATCCGAAACGTTGCTTGGAATAAATAAGAATGTCACTGATGGTCGTATCCTTCCTACTGCAATTAAAATTACGCCTTCTTATAAGCAACCTTGTTGAATATATATATATATATATATATATATATATATATATATATATATATATATATATATATATATATATATACATATAAATATATATATATATATATATATATATATATATATATATATATATATATATATATATATGCAAAAATAATCACCAAAAACAAAAAACACGTGATCTAAGATGCTTGAAATATCCCAAAGGAAAATAATACACAGAATAAGCCCAAGCGGTTTCGTGCTTACATCATCAGGGGCAGAAGTACAATGAAATAAAGAAAAAAATAATAAACAGAGAAATGTAACATCATTCAAACGTACCGACGAACAAAGACAATCGTTTAGGAGATAAAAACAAACAAAACTGACGAACAAGTGAATAGCCCACCCGCGAAACTACAATATACAAATCAATTCAACAAATTAAATTTATATTGCAAACAAATATTATTCGTGATACAATTATCGAATTTAAATGGAGCCTCACTTAAATTGAAATTAATGTTTTCGGAGAATTTAATCATGGCTGATTCCATTAAATTTCTTTCATTAAAATTGGGCACAAAATTATTGATTTCGCATTAGACCAATCTATTTGATGGTTGAAAGTACATAGATGGATAAACAGTGCATTTGAAGTTTGCCCCGTTCGACAACAGTACTTATGTTGTTTATTTCTCACATCTAGGCTTTTTGTTGTCTGGCCTATGTAAAAACCAGGTCATTTTATTAGAGGGAGAATTTTTAACGTGGAATTATTAGAGAATACAACATTAACATTAAAATATTTTACAAATGGTGAAGTTCAGAAAATTTATTTTTATATACCTTCTTCTATAACTATATTTTAGCAACGTGATATTTTGAAAGGGGTGAAATTTTGTTTAGAATTCCTTTTTAAAATTATTATAATTGGCGAAGTTCAGAAAATTTATAAAAATTAGGCCATGGCTGCTCGTTTTTAGATTTTAAATTTAATCGTAGTAGTGAAGTGCACGCTCCCCTCGTAGGGGGTGGGGAGAGTCGTGAAGCAATTGCCTGGTTATGTGTATTACTTTCCTTTGGGATATTTCAAGCATATATATATATATATATATATATATATATATATATATATATATATATATATATATATATATATATATATATATATATATATATATATATATATATATACACACCAGGCAATGGCTTCGCCACTCACCCCTACAAGGGGAGCTTGCGCTTCGCTACTACGATTAAAATTTAAAATCTAAAAGAGAGCAGCCATGATAAAATATTTATATTTTTTCTGAACTTAACCATTTTGTATTTTCCATCTCTAAAGAAATTCATAGAAATTACATTGATAAAAATTTAAAATATACTTAAATAAGTCATAACAAACTAAGACGAACTTATTATTCAAATACTAAAAAAAATTCTCCTTCTTAAATTATATATATACAAGCCATACTTCGTATTCTTTCTTACAGAAAGAACTTGGTTCCACAGGCACTCCTTCAGCGTGTGGCCTACGGCCTATTTGCTATTCTAAACCGCTTTTTTTAATCCCCTTTATAGACTCTTTATTTTAACACCCTGAACACCATGTTCAACATAGATACCCTGAAACATTTTTTTAAAGTTATTTCACCTTTTTTATATTGTCTTTATCCCTTGAAGATTTATATACAGTTGGGAATTTTCCAAACACTTTGTTCAACATAGACACCCTGAGACCTTTTTTTTAAGTTATTTCACCCGGTTTGATATATAGAAAAACCTTCGTCAGATCTTTTTTTTCATCTCAATTTGTTTTATATACGAAATGATAGTAAAAAAGCGCCAAAGCCCTAATTTTAATA
Organism: Ceratothoa steindachneri; assembly: GCA_963969495.1. Taxonomy (NCBI): domain Eukaryota; kingdom Metazoa; phylum Arthropoda; class Malacostraca; order Isopoda; family Cymothoidae; genus Ceratothoa; species Ceratothoa steindachneri. The sequence continues at coordinate 177,763 of CAXAKS010000225.1, read as the reverse complement.
CATTTTTTGAACTTCACAATTTGTATGTTTTTCTCATTCCAAATCTTTCGTTAATTATATTTATTTTTTCTGAACTCTTAGAAAGAACTTTGATAAAAGCTCGAAACATACAAAAAACAGCCCTGCGAATAAAAGTTTCAAATAAACCTAAACTCAAAAACATGAAAGGTTACTTGTCTTCTAAGCAAAAAAACATTTTCAAAAATTTCAAAAATTCACCTAGTTAAATTATGTTTTTTTTTGCTCAGCGGACAAGTAACCTTTCATGTTTTTGAATTAGGTTTATTTGAAACTTTTATTCGCAGGGCTGTTTTTTGTATGTTTCGAGCTTTTATCAAAGTTCTTTCTAAGAGTTCAGAAAAAAATATATAATCATCGAATATAATTATCGAGCGACCTTTCAATAAGGTCGCTCAATTTTTAAATCTAAAAAAAAACAAGTTGTGTGTGATATATGCACTCAATTTATTTTAAATTCAAAAGTAAATTTGATGGCATTAAGTGTGGAATATGACGTCGTTCAAATGTCCGCCGCGGCTTTGCTTGATGGAACATATTCGGGAGGCCCAATTTTCGATGACTTTGTCGCATAAATCTTGCTGAATTTACTGGATGGTGTTCGTTACGTTGACTTTGAGGACATCAACTGTTTGTGGATTATTCACATAGACCTGCGATTTTAGGTGGCCCCAAAGAAAGTAGTCTAATGGCGTTAAATCACATGATCTCGGTGGCCAGTTGACGGCGCCACCACGCGAGATGACCCTGTCCTGAAATCACGGGTGCAAAATGTCTATCGTGGCGTGCGCAGTGTGGCACGTAGCGTCGTCCTGTTGGAACCACATGTCGTCAGTATTCATATCAGGCATATAATCCAGTTAAGGCCACAAGAAGTTGCTTATCATCGATCTGTAGGTCTCGCCGTTGACTGTTATGGCAATCCCATCTTCGTTCTCAAAAAAATACGGACCAATGATTCCGTTAGACGAAAATCGGCATCAATGACTTTGTTAGGATAAAAATGGCGCTGGTGTATCTCATGGGAATTGTTTTCGTCCCAAATCCGACAATTTTGCTTGTTCAGAAATCCATTCATCCAAAAATGGGCCTCGTCGTTGAAGATGATAGAAATCACGTAATGCGCGGAACGTTTGTCGAACGGAGCACTGATTTTGATAATAACATTTGGTGACTTGCACACGCTGTTCAACGATATAACCTACCATCGTGACTTGCCAAGTACTACTGAACAACAGTTTACAGTGGGGTTGCCAGATGTTGCTTTAACAACATGGCCATTATCGCCTGACAAAGCTCGAGCGTCCTTGTTGAAAGACCCTATATATATATATAGGGTCTTAACAACTCCAATTTTCATGGATTTACCCCTCCACTATTAAAAGAAACGTTGAAACTAGCCGTTAAGGACAATTACTTTACTTTTAACAACGAAACCTACTGCCAAATAGATGGGGTGGGCATGGGCAGTCCTTTGGGCCTTGTCTTCGCAGATATCTTCATGTCCTGGTTCGAGGAACAACTATTCAGCCTGGAACTTGGAAGCATTGAACCCTTACTTTACCGCCGCTTTGTCGATGATACATACATTCTGTTCAATAAAGAGGAGTCCTGCGATAAATTCTTGCAATATGCCAATCATATACATCCTAATATTAACTTTACATGCGAAAAGGAGCTCAATTCCTTCATCTCATTTTTGGATATCCACATTTTCTGTGTCCCAACTGGATTTGAAACAAAAGTTTTTCGTAAGCTAACCTTTACTGGTCAAGGCCAAAACTTTTTCAGTTTTTGTGACCTTTCTTTCAAAATAAGTGCCATCAAAACACTAATATTCCGAGCTTTTAATAGTTGTTCATCCTACTCTGGATTTCACCAAGAAGTCGCATTTCTTACTAATTTTTTCAAACAAAACGGCTTTCCTGTGTCTCTGATTGAAAAAATTACGGCCCAATTTTTAAACAATATTTTCCACCCAAAATTTAAATTCCCGACTGTTTGCAAAGATATCCGTTACATAATCTTTCCGGATCTGGGTTTTTTAAACAAAAGATTTTCAAAAGAAATTACATCTGTATTAAATAAATTCTTTTTCCATACCGACTTTAAGTTGATTTTCATAAATAGACACCACATAGGATTATACTTCAATTGTAAGGACAGAATCCCGCTTGAAGCGAAGTGCTCCGTTGTGTATGAGTTTACTTGCCCCAATTGTAAACTGGGGAGATACATCGGTATTACGGTGCGCTCGCTGAGGGCGAGGTTCTGTTCACATTTGGGTGTTAGCCACAGGACAGGAAAGGTTCTCTCTACGAAAGAATTCTCACCTGTTAGGCTTCACTCTATTAATTGTAAAACCGAAATCACAACGGACGATTTTAAAATCTTGAAAACCACCCCTGATCCCATATCACTAATGATTCTTGAATCCATGTATATTAAATACCTTTCTCCTTCCTTAAATTCCGATTCTTCTTCTCACCCACTACTTCTACTCTAAACAAAAATATTACCAACCTCCTAACCTTCTCTTTCTTCTTACGCTCCTCGCCCTTTCTCCCCAGTTATCCTCTAACGGCTGATTGTTTAAGGTTAGTTTTTCCGGATGTGTTTTCTGTGTTTCCCCAATCGTTAATTTTAAACTCTTAACATAATAATCCAGAAATTATCAATTGCCTGTAAATTTATCGCTATCCTCCTCATTAATTAACATTAAATACGTTCCATAAATTCGTCATTCTGATTATCTGTTTGGTTCTTAACTTAAATTATTTTCCACAAATTGTATTTCCTGTACCCGAAGATGGGTGAAAAGTTCACCCGAAACGTCGTAATAAGAAAATGAAATGAATTTTCCTTTATGCGTCATTTCGTTCATCCTTCAAATTAAATTGAAGCTCCATAGGAGAAGCCCTAACCAATATATATATTTAAATATATATATATATATATATATATATATATATATATATATATATAGTCATAATAAAAATAAGTCACAGTCCTTATATTTATCGATTCGTATAGTCTAGACCCGATTCTTATTGCGGCGAATAAGTAGAGTCTTTGGCAATTGCAGTAGGCCTTGCGGGTCTACGGACGCTCCTTTATGATTCCTGATTGGGTATGGAAGAGCCTATTAGTCTTCCTGGTCATGGAAGGACGAGGATGGGGCGCTTTTAAGAAGAGATGGACTCATTCGGTTTGAACTTTCTCGGTTCTTTCGGGTGTTTGCCATTCAGGATGGATTAGTTTGGTTCCTCTCTTTGACTTCATTTTAGCGACCCTTGATTTGGCAAGCGCTCCTCTCTTAGGATCCATGCAGGAGTTGACGCTTGGATCACGGCATTTTCCACTTGAGCCGGAATTTTATGGTGTGAGATTTTTACGCTCTCTTTCATACTTTGTTACTTATATACAGACATGAAATGATAGTCTTCTATTTAAATGTTTTCAATATGTGTTTTTGCAAACATAGAAATATTGCCTTTTGTACATTAGAAATAATGTGTAGAAAATATTTTGTCTTTTTCGCAACAGACCCAGCAGCGAATTTGACGCTATCACGAGGTTAAGGTCAGGTTAGGTTTGGGTAAAAGATGTTTATGAAAAGGCAAAAAACAGTACAAGTTTACAAATTTATTCCTTTATTTATTTAGAGGAAAATCTGTAACTTCATCGTATATTTGTTTAACTGAATCTTGGAATTTGTTTCTCCTCTGCGATAGAAATTTGCATAAATAAGAGTGGATTCAAGAAAGTGCGGTGCCTTCTTCTTTTTTGTTTCACATCTTTGTAATTGCCTAAAGGGATTATTGTTTGTTTGTCTGTCAATGGATCCTTAAAATGCTTTGAGTACTCCACAGTTATGGGCTATCTATCGACCTGAGTGACTGACTGACAGACAGGCTGTAGTCGCACAACGACCCTCCAACGCCATTATCTAACCTTAGCCTAATGATATCTCCGCCATAGCCTCGAGCGACCTCTTCCCCAAAGGACCCAATATTTTATTGCCATATTTTTCTGTATTGTTCAGAAGAAAAACGAAAATTGACTTAATTTTTGACGCCAGGGGGGGGGGGGGATAATAGTCAGGAAAATAAATTTAATTGTAAGTCCTTATTCGTCTTTCAGACATTCTCTCGGACTTTCCCACTTCGCAGTCGTAAGAGACTTTGTAGTAATCTTAAAGTATAGAAATTAAAAGTCTCTCACTTCTGCAAATGAAACTGAAAGCTTGAATGATTTTTCCTAAACGCAGTAGTAAGCGAGTATAAAATTTTCCAATGTCGTTTACCTTGTTCAAATTTGTATAATGGACTCAATAATTTAAGACAAAAGTTCAAATTAATTATTCAAAGCATTTAATGGGAGTACAACTCAAAATGGATTTCAAATCACCCTTAATTGACGTAATAAATGTCACATTTTGGGGTCCGTAAATTCCAATTTCTCGTCTCGAAGTCAAAAAAGAATACTTTGGTGTCTGTACCAAGAACGAAACAAACAAACTCACACACAAACCCATTATACGCGCAATTTAATATTAAAGGGGGATAGAAAAAGGGAAGCGGGTTGATATTATGAAAAAGAACCTGCTCGTTTCTTGGAAAACATACGATAATATAGAAAATAACAAGCAAAGATAATAACGTTTTTATGGTAATATAAATAATTGTTATAATCAGACCTTATTTCGATGCTTTAATATTAACGAACTTTGAATTTGTCAGAGCTGCTGATGCACACAAGCTTTGCAGGCCAGAACATTGTATTTCTAGAATCACAACTATTCAACATTTCACAGTCGTCATGCAACTTTACATTACTGAGCGTCACTTTGCTGACCCTCATGAATACTTTACAATACAGTCATAAAATATATAATTTGGTCGAGTTTTTACCTCCGATTTGCATTCTAAAATGAAGTCTCTGTACTACAAATAGGAACTACAGTAAACCTAGGTCAGAACCACGCGTCAGTACAAGATCTGGAACCCGCCATGAAGTTGACCTTAGTGTCAATGCCGACCAGTGACCAATCATATACAGGGTGGTTAAATTCGTTCAAATTGGAAGCGGTGTTACTGCGCAGCTGTGCATTAAATCATAATAAATTCATCTTTGTACTTTGATTCATAGAATACGTGATGGGGTTGGTGATAACTCCCTTTGTCCAAAAAAGGGTTCTTTTGTATGAGGGGTTGGGCGGAATATTGGAATTCAATTTAATAAATAAATGATCCAAATCGACAGATAAACGTGATTTTTCTCTAGAAAACAGAAGATTTTGCGCTTAACTTAGACATCCTAAATCTCAGTATAATATTTAGGACGTATTTTAAGGGATGTTCGTTTCAAGGAATAATTGAGACCACGAAATTGATACCAGTTTATACCATCGGCACTGGAAGTGTGATTACCTTTGTAAGGTTATCGTTGAGATTGGAATGGTGGCATGAGCGGTACCACCAAGCTTTTTTGTAGGCTTGGGCACAATTGATGGCATAACTGTCGCTATCTTGATCTTTCGTAGAGAACTGCTACCCATTTTGCTTAGTAATGAGAGCATCGCCCGCGTTACTGTTGGTTGTCTGGTCGCAGAACACTGTTACGGGACAGTTTAGACAGTACGAGTACGGTTACACGGTTCCAACCGGCGATGAAGTAGATCAGCGCAGTTTCGAGGTGGATTTTTATACCTCTTCAATTTCGCGATGATGTCCAGAATGAGGTTTAGTGGAGTCTTTACTCGTATGTCACTGATGACAGAAGTCTTTAATGTGTTTTCACAGAGAGCGAGACTTTTGGAGACGCACGAAGGAAAGACACCGAGATCTCACTGAAGAGGCTCCTGCCTCTCTACCATTCACACTCGAAACTACTCCCATCGCCATCACAAAATTCATGACCTTCAACATCGTGCCTCGGGAGGAAAGTGACCTTGATGCTTAAAAGCTCTGAAATGACTGAGAGTACAGAGAAAATCCTCGTTTTAGGGGAATTCTGGGATGTTTTCGAACATTTTTTTATGTGGAACATTTCATCGCAATTTGTAGTCGTTGCTGGGACATGGGGGCGCCTCTTCTTTAATATTTATCGGAATGTTGCAGGATATTTTGAAAATTTTAGACGTGCCTATCAGTCTATAAGGCCATTAATATATTAAAGTTCTATTTTAGAATTTTATATATACCGGGTGTCCCAGAAAAAAGTTAACCGTACTTTGAATTAGTATAACTCAAAAACTATTGGAGACTTTTAAGTTCTGCAAATATTGTTTTATTTAACAACTATTTATCTGTCGATTCTGAAAGTTTCATTAAATTTCCTTTTATGATATTGATACACTAATGGGTTTAGTGGAGGCTATCGAAATTATGTTTGCGCAAGGAAGTAAAATAATGAAACGAAGCCTCGGAAGGCTAGGCAGGCCACCGTGCACTTTCAAGAGAAGCGTAGGGAGCCTAGGTAGCCTAAGTCACTGTGTGATTCTTCAAGCAAAGCCTAGGCCATTTTATAGCGGTTTTCCAGCCATGCTGTGGTTTGGTCTCATCATTATTGCTTACTAAGCAAATCAAAGCGTTTCTGTGTAAAAGTTTACTTCCATAGAACCTTTTTAATCATGCAAAAGATCAACGCGCATTTGTAGTCACAAACTTTATTAAGACAGGCAGTATTAAACAAGTACAAGATTCATTTGAACAACATTTTCCAGGTAGGCACCCACCAAGCAAGCCCACAATTTAGAAAAATGGTCGCAAATACTAACATGAAGGAACATGCTTAAATCTAAATAAAGGTCGTTCGGGTCGTATGAAGACCATAAGAACAACAGAAAATATCGAAAATGCTCAGATGACACTTCTTCAAAATCCGCATGTATCAGTCAGAAAGAATTGGTTACAATTGTCAAAGTCATCATTTAACCGCATTATTAAACATGACTGAAAATGACATCCCAATAAGATGCATGCAAGACCAGCTTTTTGTAACTGATTTTCCTCGTCGTAGACAATTTGTCGAATGGCTTCTCCATAAACCTGCTTGTTTCTTGGAAAACATTGTGATTGGTGACGAGGCAGCCTTTTTCATGAATGGAAAGGTAAATAGCCATAACATTCGGTAATATGCGCCGCTGAACCACCTCCCAGCATTCAACTTTGACACACGTATTTGTCAGCAGAAAGTGTCTCTGCGGATCGGAATATGCGGGAATGGCTATCTTGTCGGCCCATTGTTTTACGAGAATAACTTGAATGGTGCAGTCTACCTGAGCATGATCAACATAAAGGATCTTCTCGTAACTCCGCCAGATTTACGGCAATCAATTCAATAGACTTTGGTGGATTCAGGACAAGGCACCAGCTCATAGACAGCTTGTTGTAAGAACAAAATTAAGAGAAACGTTTGACAACCGCATTGTCGCGCTAAATCATGCAATTGACGGCCCCCAAGATCCCCTGACTTAACACGGTGCGATTATTTCTTATGGGTTATATCTAAAGAATAAAGTGTATTCTACTCCGCCACAAAGCATCAACCAGTTAAGAGATAGTATCACACGTAAAGTCAATAGACTTAAGGAAAACCACAAGTTAATCAAAAAGGTTGTTCAATCAATGCGATCAAAGGCGCAACTGTGCTTGGAAAGAAATGGAGGACATGTGGAAGGAAACGGTGCTTAGAAAATAAAGAAAAATAAAAAATGAATTTGTATTACCTATATGAAGAGGTGTTTTTGTTAAAAATTGATTTAAATATATTTGTTGATTTTAAACTTCGAAGTTTCCTTATTTTACTTCCTTGCGCAAACATAATTTTGATAAACTCATTAGTTAATCAATATCGTACATGGAAATTTAAAGAAATTTCCAGAATCGACAAATAAATAGTTGTTAAATTTGTTATATTTTGCAAGACTCAAAAACCTTTAATAGGTTTTGAGTTATACTAATTCAAAGTAAGGTTAACTTTTTTTCTGGGACACCTTGTATATATATATATATATATATATATATATATATATATATATATATATATATATATATATATATATATATATATATATATATATATATATATTACAAGAGAAAATAAGAATTGGACGCGAATGAGCAAATGAGACAAGAAACCGGAGTTTTTTAAAGGCAAGGGAGAGGGACATTAGAAGAATCCAGAATCAAAGGGAGCAGAGGGCGGCACAGTGAAGGCGATCCTTTATCGAGAAGACAGAAATAACGCCAGGGAAAAAAGTTTTGAATTCCTGGCCGGGACTCGAACCTGGGTCTGCTGATTGCTGGTCAGATGCTTACCGCTAAGCTAACAGGCACAGTAACTATATTTCGCCCAAAGCGTTAGCCATCAAACTCAGTATCTTCCTAAGCTAGGAATCTCCAAGGAATTTTTATACCACATCCTCTTACCCGCTCACAATTTAAAGGCTCACTGTCCATGTCACATACAAAGAAAGCAACTACAGGATCTACGGGTGATTATACAACCACCACAGAGCTATGCCATTTTTATTTTCTGTTTTTCAAATAAAATTTGAAGACAGAAAGAAAGATGCAGAAACCTGGTGTAGCTGACTATAAATACATATAGTACAAGGGAGATACTTGGTTTGATGGGGTAACGCTTTGGGCGAAATATAGCTACTGTGCCTAGTAGCTTAGCGGTAAAGCATCTGCCTGGCAATCAGCCGACCCGGGTTCGAGTCCTGGCCAGGAATTTAAAACTTTTTTCCCCTGGCGTTATTTCTGTCTTCTCGGTAAAGGATCGCCTTCACTGTGCCAGCCTCTGCTCCCTTTTATTCTGGATTCTTCTAATGTCCCTCTCCCTTGTCTTTAAAAAACTCCGGTTTCTTGTCTCATTTGCTCATTCACGTCCAATTCTTATTTTCTCTTGTACTATATGTTTTTATAGTCAGCTACACCAGGTTTCTGCATCTTTCTTTCTGTCTCTAAATTTTATTTGAAAGACAGAAAATAAAAATGGCATAGCCCTGTTGAGGTTGTATTATCACCCGCAGATCCTGTAGTTGCTTTCTTTGTATATATATATATATATTACTCACGTAATCTTCTTACTGATAATAGGAATGATCCCCGTACCGTCTTCCGCCTGCTCTCCCGTCTTACTTCCCCAGCCCAGGTCTCCCCACCCATTAACCCTGCTACTCTCTCTAATTTCTTCGCAGATAAGGTCACTAACCTCCGTGCCTCCCTCCCTCAGCCTTCTGTTCCTGTTCCGGCCATTCTCCCTGACTTCCCGCCTCAGCCGCTTATCGTTTTCCCCGCTGTGACCGCGTTGGAGTTTACAGCCCTGCTCTCACGTTCTAAGAAATAGGGCTCCCCAAAGGACATTTTTCCGCCTAAACTGTTATGTAAAATTCTGCCTGCTATCCTCACAACGCTTCTTCACCTGTTCAACACTTCACTTGCAACTGGTCTTGTTCCCTCTTCCTTCAAACGTGCCCACATCCGTCCGATTCTTAAAAAGCCTCAACTGAACCCCACTGACCCTTCCAATTATCGCCCGATTTCGCAACTTCCTTTCCTCTCTAAGGTTCTGGAGAGAGTGGTTGCTTCACGCATCAACAGTCACATGGTGGCCTGTAACATTGATGAAACCTATCAATCTGGTTTCAAGTCAGGTCACTCCACAGAAACCGCCCTTCTCAATGTGTCCGATTGCTTACGAAGAGCCGCGGACAAGGGGTGTGCCTCCATCCTCGTTCTACACGACCTCTCCTTTGCCTTCGATACTATTGACCATACCGTCCTACTTGATTGTCTCCACTCTTCCCTCGGCATATCAGGCACCGTGCTTGACTGGTTCCGCTCTTACCTCTTGTCTCGTACCTAATCCGTTGTGATTGACGACGTTTCATCCAACTCTACCCTCATTCGCTTTGAAGTGCCACAAGGCTCTGTCCTTGGTCCTCTACTATTTCGTATTTACCTTCTCCCTCTTAGTTCCCTTCTCCGTAATGTCGGTCTATCCTTCCACCTATATGCTGATGACACTCAAATTTTCGTTTCCTCATCCCCCACGTCTCTTGCCTACTCTATCACTGACCTTCTGGCTGCCTACTCTTCCATTTCTGACTGGCTCTCTACCAACTTCCTCAGGCTTAATCATTCCAAAACTGAGGTCCTTTTTGTCGGCACCCCTGCTCTTGTCACAAAATCTAAATCTCTCTTTCCCTCGCTTACTCTGGGCGGTAATACTATCATTTTCTCTGACTGCGTTTGAATCTATGTGTTGTTTTTGATAAGCATCTCTCCTTTAAGCCTCATATCCGCAATGTCAGCAAATCCTCTCTATGTTTCCTTTGTAACTTCTCTCGCATTCGCTCTTACTTTGATCGCCAAAGACTTGAGACTGCTGTTCATGCCTTCATCACCTCACGCCTTGACTACTGTAACTCTCTGCTTGTGAATCTGCCATCCTCCTCTCTCCGCCCCCTTCAACTTGTACAGAACTATGCCGCCCGGCTTCTCCTCCGTCGCCCTCGCTTCTCTCCCTCGAAACCTTTGCTGCATGAACTGCACTGACTCCCTGTCAGATCCCGTACTCATTACAAGATACGTCTCTTCACATTTAAGGCCCTAAACAACAAGGCCCCGTCTTACCTCTCTTCTGCCCTCTCGCCACGCCATGTCCCTCGGGCCCTTTGGTCATCACATGCACCTCTTTTGAATATTCCTCGTTCATCTCTCTGCTCAATGGGGGACTGCTCCTTCTCAATCTGCGCCCCTAAGTTGTAGAATGCTCTTCCTGCTGAAATCAGGTCTTCTTCCTCTCTTACCACATTTAAGCGTCTCCTGAAAACGCATCTTTTCATTATTGCCTTCTCCCCCCTCTTGAATTTCCATTGAATTTCCATTCTCATCTCAGCACAACGTGCGCTCTAAGAAGGCCTCAGGCCTTGAAGAGCGCATTAAAAAAGAATTATTATTATTATTATTATTATATATATATATATATATATATATTTATTCGTCGAGATATTTTTTAATGGAAATAATTCGCTTCATCTTTTAGTTTCTCCATTTAAACATAATTCATTTTTCGATTGTGCCCTATTTATCAAAGTTTATTTTCTTAACGGGTAATTGTTTTGACATTGATCTCATTTAACATTTATATTTTTTTTTTAAATTGCTCCCTAGGATGAACTAAGCCTCGACAACGTCGTACGTATTATTGGCCTCAAATCCTTATGAATTAGTCAGTGATAACAGAATTATTAAAGCCAATCTCGAGGTGGGGCTAAAAATAAACATTTCAAAGACAAACTAGGGATAGCTAGTATATAAATCAGTAAAACAACAAACTTACTTTAAATAGCAGTAGACAAACTTAGCTGCATAATAATAATCACATACCTCTTACGAAAATGAACCACAACATCCCGTACAAACTAATGACAACTCAGAATAAATAGAACAACACATTTTAGTAATAACATTCATGGACCATAAGAGAAACACTTAGATAAGAAAACAAACACGTTTTACAGATATAGTAAAACTACCAGGCGTTATTAAGTGGAAATCGGTAAGATATATTGCCAGAAGAAACGATAGAAGATGGACGAAGAAAATCTTCCACAGAACCGAATTGGTGGCGCTGACATTGCATTGAAACATTGCCATAAAATAAAACATAAATGATTGCGTAGCAGTTGCGGTCAATGTAATCCGCTCAAAGGCAGAAGTAGATACCAATCAATGGCATTTTTATTGGTCTATTAAATGCAGCTACTTGCTTTATTTAACGAGAACGAGCGTTTGTCCCTGGTAACAACATAACATAAATGATGAGAAAAGCCATTAGGGTCATCCAAGTCAGAGCATCCAAGAAATTAACTACCATGAAATAATCTGCATCCCTAGGGATTGCGTTGTCAGCCATGTACGCTCATTGTATTGAGACTTTAATGCAAAACCCTAAGCATGGAAGTACTAATGACAACTTGGTTACAATAGGTATAAATCTACAAAAATGTTACCTTATATGTGTTCTTTCAACATGAAACTGTTTATCTTTTCTTTGAATGATGTCAAATTTGAGCTATTTACAAAATGTTCAGGCAATGCATTCCAAGAATCTACGAGTATAAGAGGCTTGCCAGATTGCAAGATGTATTAAAAGGAGTGTAGTCCATTGCAACCGAATACTCTATTTGCCTTATTCCTTACCACAAAACACTGCTTTGTGAACATCAATGACCATGATCAGTAGAGGCCAAAATATCGTGTTATTAGAAATGTGTCGTAGAGCCCTTTAATTGCTTAGCACTGTAGCGCAAGTTCGAAATTACTTGAAGAAGCTGGGGTGTTTTCCTTGTTTGGGAGTGAAACAGGTGAAGAAAACGCGATTTGGGGGCATTAATCTGTAAAATTATCCAAACTAAACATGTTTAAATAACGTACTGCCCCTGACCTTCTACATCATGGCTCGGAAAATAAAAATAACTTATATTAACTTTTTAAAAAGCTGCCCCGGTTCGCTATCTTCAAAAGCTGTCCCATGGTATTTAAAGATGCCGTCCTGAAGGATTCTTGCGTTGCAGAATCGGGTTGAAATAGTGACTTTTCGTCACTTTATAAGGTGTGATACGCCCTCTCCACCATCAAAACAGTACTCCTAGTATACTATTACAACAAAACGATAATTATACTAGAATAGATCTCGTATTTTTAACTTACCAAAGCAATGATAAATAATTAATTAAAAAATAGAAGTAACGAAATTGCCTTTAATTTAAAATAATCAGAAATGATATAGTTATCCTTTGAAATTTAAAATTTTAGAGAAGAAAATTAATTTCAAAGGATAACTATTCATTTCTGCTTATTTTAAATTAAAGGCAATTTCGATAAGGATATCAAACGTTACCGCCTTGGGCAATTCTCTTTAGTGGATACCACAGAAATAAATAGAGAATTTCTTCTGTGGTATCCTCTAAAGAGAATTGCCCAAAGCGGTAACGTTGGAAAATATAATTAGATTGAAACATCACCGTTTAATCGTATTTTACATAAATGACTAAAACATAATATTGCATTGAGAACTGTTCTTTCAATTATTACTTCGTAATTTGTTGATAGCTATTGGGTTGTTTTCCTTTTGTTTGCAAAAACGCTTAGCTTAGACAATATTATTATAAATACATGATGAAAAGAAATGGGTTTTATGGGAATAAGGCATTGGATGGACTCCATCTAAGCCGGGCTGGGGTGATGTGTTGTGGCAGCAGTTAGATATTGTCGTTGGCTGTTTGCAGGCGTGAAAAGAGTTACTTATAGTGGTAAGGGAAAAAATATAAGAGTACAGGCTGGGCCAGGGGAAGGAAAGAGATGCAGAGGAGATAGAGTGGAAGGTATACCTACAGCTAAAAAAGGTGCTTCAGGAATAGGAGGCTGAGTTGTCTTTATACCAATGCTCGTAGTCATAGAAATAAGAAAGGTGAGTTATTTATTATATTATTGATGAAGATATAGATATAATATGTGTAATAGAATCATGGGGTAATGAAAATAAATTTAATGACAACGTGAGTGAATTTATACTACAGGGTTATGATATGAACATTAGTCAAAGGATGGATAGGACTGGTGGTGGGCTGAATATTTATATCAGAAATAGCATTTCTTCAAATCTAAATAATTCTATAAAGCAAGAAGTTGAGACACTGTGGATAGATATTAGGGTCAGCAAAAATAGGATAATACAATTGGGAACCTTTTACAGACCACCCGGACAGACTGATTGTATTGATGAGCTAATGATCAGGTAATTAAGGAAAGGATGTGAAGTACATACAATTATTCTTGGTGACTTTAATTTAAATTCTGTGGACTGGGAAAATATGATAGGAAGGGATAAAGCAAGTTGTAACTTTATAGAATGCTTTGAGGATAATTTTTTGATTCAATTTGTTAATAAGCCAACCAGGGGTGCCAATATATTATATCTGGTTCTTTCAAATGACGATCACTTGCCTCAGGAATTGATTGTCGGAAAAGCATTGGGAAATAGTGATCATTAGATGGTTCATTTTAACTTGGAAATAGTGAAAGGTAGAACATCATCAAACTCCACAAAAACTCTAAAAATGTGTATAGGGGAGATTACGAAATTTACTAAATCAGATTAGGTGGGATATAGAATTCAGGGGGAAGAATAATTATGAGATTTGGGACACTTATAAGACTATACTAAACATAGTCCAGGTGAAGTGTATTCCAATGAAGGGCATTAGGGAGAAATGTTGGAAGCCATTGTGGTGGAATCAGGAGATAGCTAGGAAAATTTCTGAGAAAAAAAGGGCATACCAGAGATTACACAGAGAAAGTACTTTTAAGTATTTAAATCTTTATAGATCGACCATAAATGAGCTAAATAAGATTATTAAGAAGAGCAAAAGGGCGGCAGAAATTAATTTAGCCAAAATAATAATAAAGATCAAAGAAAATTCTTTAGCTATTAAAGAATTAATAGCAAATCTAACAGTGATAAAACAGGGCCTATTAGATATGAAGGGGGTTTGAAAGAATCTGATGAGGAAATAGCAGAGGTTCTTGATGATCATTTTTCTTCAGTATTTAAACAAGATAATCGAGATAGATTAATTGATGATACTTCTAGGTCAAGGGAAGTAGTGTTTGTGGAGGTATCCCCTTTAAATAATATTATTTCCACACCTCCTAAGACATTACTTCGGGAGCCGTAACTCTCACCACCCTTCCGACTTCACACTTTTTTTGACTCGCCGCCAGGTCTCCCCGAAATTCACACCCAGGCTACCTACCGGCCGTCTCAATCTTCCCTATCCCCTCCCTCGGGTCGGGAGATTACTTTGTAGGTTCACCGTGAACAGCTTTTATGGCTTTCGCTGTTGGTTGCCCGTCTGGCCCGCTGATCCCTGCCTTTGACACCTCTCCGCAAAGAGACGCTCGGGCTGTCAAGCCCAATAACGAGGGTTAGAGAAGGTCTCAATCTCTCTCCCTGTTTGAAGAACTCCGGGTATATATGCACCCACTCCAGTCTGACAGACAGATTTGGTTAGACGTGACTTTCCCGAAAGGAGTGTGTGATAGAATGGACTGAGGTTGCCACGCCTCGCCTCTATCACATATTGAAAGTCATGCTTCCCACGTCCATCCTGCGAGAGAGAGAGAATGGCGCCCTTATCGCCCAACATCCCCGAGTATAATCTTCCCCTGCTTCAAGTTTAATCAAGCAGGTTCAATCCCCCTTTTGCCTCCAGGCGTCGATCTGTACAGATTGAATTAGGCTTATGGGAAGATAAGATTTTTCTAAGCGCTACCGGGACATTCCATGGAAGTCCCCCATTGTCCCCTACCCCGAGGGGCAGGCTCCGGATATTTATGCGATAGAATTTAGCATTTGAATCAGATCGAGATTACCTTCGTCAGGCATCACGCCGATCCGGTCTTCCTTGTTCACCTAGAAACTCTCTGCCTCGAGAACCCCCCTATTGTCCAGAAGAGGACAATATCCTTGAGTGCCAAAGTTCGTGCCCCTCGAGACGCAAAGTCCACATGGCCCCAGTGTTGTTCAGAAAGAGAACAACTTTAGAACAGTCATTATTCTTCGGACCCGTTCGACAAGAAACGGTTCTCGCCCCCCCTGTTGTTTAGAAAGAGAACAACTTTAGAACAGTCATTGTTCTTCGAGCCCGTTTGACAAGAAACGGTTCTCGCCCCCCTGTTGTTCAGAAAGAGAACAACTTTAGAACAGTCATTGTTCGTCGAGCCCGTTCGACAAGAAACGGTTCTCGTTCCCCTGATATCACGTCAGTGGTAATTTAATCCCCCTCTTTTAACGTTAAGAGAACGCTTGGTTACACCAATAACCTCAATTGTCCATCCAGAACATCTCCGGTACCTTGTCTCAAGGATCGCTCGTACTTCCGAGCCCCACTTCTCTCTCACTCCTTGAAGTCAGTCCTTCCCCCCTCGTTAAAATTCTATTTTATTAATGTTTGCAATATTATTTATCCTTCTTAAGTATATTAAAGATAAATAAGCCCTCTCCAGTCCTATTTATTTCGTAGAGTCATTCTCGGCCATCTGATCAACCCCGCACTCGAATATAGAATAATCCCCAAAATTATAGATATATAGTATATTGTCGGGAATCTGGGAGAGAGTGCAATTCAACGAGCTCTCTCCCAAGTAGTGTGAGTGACGGTCGCAAGCCACGGAAGAGCTGGAAATCACACCCGTATCTTCGGGTCAGGAAGAGGAGTCTCGTTAGGTAACGTCAGCCTTTCTCATCCGCCTTCAGATCAAGGATTGGAAAAGCCGTCCTCCGAAGTTCTTCTGGTGACCTCTTGAGGAAAAAAGGCCCGTTATCTCGCTCAAGCCGAGTGTGGAGAAGTCATCTTCCTCCTCCCCTTTCGAAATTTGTTCGGTGTTTCCCTGAAGACAGGAGGCCCGCATCTCGCAGACACAAGACCACGGTTATCTAATTAGTATTCAGAGCTTAAGTCCGTCTTATTTATTTATGTACCCATATACATATATATTATATATATATATATATATATATATATATCAATATTTATTGTTGTGCCTTTTTTTATTTAGTGTGTATAAAAATTTATTTTTGTCATTGTGTTTGGTATATTCCTTGGTCACGCAGCTGCCGCTATCTATTCAAATCGCACACTTAGAACAATAACAGTTGTCGCCTTGCTTAGCCTACCTTAGAGCCTGTGTGCGCATATTCACGTACACTTGGCTATACTACGACAGTGTTGAATACCATTAATGTGAACAGGGAAATAATCAAAGGGCTTATATTGGAGTTAAATACTAGTAAGTCATGTGGCCCAGAAAACATTCATTCTAGGTTACTCAAAGAAGGTGTTGATAGTATAACAGTAGCTCTTGAGTTGATATATACTAGATCATTTGAGTTTGGAGATATACCTAATGATTGGAAATTAGCGAATATAGTGCCAATTTTAAAAAAAGAGAAGGAAAGAGGACCCGAATAACTTTAGAACGGGAATTAACTTCTATCGTTTGTAAAATTCTTGAGAAGATAATTAAGAAGGGGATTTCTGACCATCTAGAGAGTGGTAGGTTAATAAATGATGCTCAGCATAAGTTTAGAAGAGGTAGATTGTGTTTAACAAATTTACTGGATTTTATTGATTATGTAAATAAACAATTTGATAGGGAAGAATGTTGATGTAATTTAGTTAGATTTTAGCAAAGCTTTTGAAAAGGTTCCACATAGGAGACTAATTCACAAATTAAAAATGCATGGGATATGTGGATAAGTTTTGAATTGGATAGTTGAATGGCTGAAAGACGAAACAAAGGGTTGTGCTGAATGGAGTGAGGTGACAGTGGAGGAACGTTATAAGTGGCGTACCTCAGAGATCCGTCCTAAGCCCTTTATTATTCATAGTTTATATAAATGATCTTGGGGAGGCTTTAAATAGCAAAGTGTCAATTTTGCTGATGACATTAAATTGGCAGCTGTAGCCAAAGAAGTGGAGGGTATCTTTAAAATGCAGAGTGACTTAAATAAGTTATTAGCTTGGGCTTAGAAGTGGTAGATGAATTTTAACCTTAAAAAATGAAAAGTTCTTAACATGCAAAGGGATAATATGGATGGACATTGACAGAATTCAGTTGAGGATGTGAATGACTTAGGCATAGTAGTAGATAGGTCACTGAAGTTTTCAAAGCTGTGTATTTAGGCAAAAATTGCAGCAAATAGGGTGCTATGATACATTAAGAGGAATGTTATCTACAAGAGTAAAGACGTTATTCTTAAACTCTACAACTCTTAAGTTAGGCCACATTTAGAGTACTGTATACAAGCATGGTCACCACATTTTATACATGTCATCAACCTGCTAGAGTCAGTACAAAGGAGGGCAACAAAAATAATACCTTCCCTGAAGCACCTTGAATATGAAGATAGACTGAGGGTACTAAATATGTTCTCATTGAGAGAAGATGTGTGAGGAGAGATATGATTGAGCTTTTTAAAATCTGTCCTGGGATGGATGAGTTGGATTTTAGCACGTTATTTGAGTTGGAAGGCAATAATAGGACTAGGGGTCACTACTTAAAAAAAATAAAAAACAGATAGAGTGGTAGATTACTCGAATCGTTTGCTATCTGAGATGGTAGACAGTCCAAACTTGAATGTATTTAAACGCAGATTAGATGATTATATGGGGAGGGAGGGTTAACTTCGGGGGGTATTCTGGAATCATTGTTGTGGATGCAGTTTTTTTATTATTGTATATTATGATTGATTTGGATTTTGACGAGTCTTGATGATGATGCTTTTTGTTTTTGACACATTCCTGTGGATGGTTCAAATTGTAGATTGAGATGCAGGATCTGAGACAATCCTATGGATGCATTTTGTGGGTGGGTTTTGACAGATGCGGATGACCTTTGATAAGGACTTGTGGCTTTTGTTGTCCGTAAAATTATGTTATGCTATAGTGTTTGTTGCTTGACTTCGTCCCTAAATGCTATTTAAATCAATAATATTTTCTTTAGATTTAATTAATATGAAATATCCATATCATATCTTCATTCATAAAAAAATCCCTTTAAAATGATACATAATAAAATATGATGCGATTCCAACTAACAATGTTGCTCCCAAGATGGCGGCCAATCTATTTTTCGTCATAACATCATAATTTTGAAATTTGCCCGCCTCAATTACTGAAATTGCTATATAGGATATACATTGTATAGCATATAGAGTGTATATAGCATAAATAATATATATATATAGTGTATATAGCATATATAGGGTATATAGCATTTGCGTAATATTTAAAAATAGAGATATTTATAACAAAGCTGCCACAAAATTCGAGGGCAGCCATTTTCCGAAATTTGACCGTTATTTCTAGCTATTTTCTCAGTTTCGTTGAGTTAAATGTAAACATAAAAATGCAGATGAATATGATTAAAGTAGAGAGAGAAACAGTAAATAACTTGGAGCAGCAGTAAATAATAATAATAATAATAACACTTTAAAGAGCCGAGCGTTGTGCCGCGAAATTGAAACCCGGATGGTGTCAATGATTCATTAGAGATAGACTGAGGAAAGTAGGGTTCGATTTGCTAGAAAATTAGGTCAACCAACGTAATTTCGGTGTTCTTAATTATTCTGACTTATGACTCGATGACCTGACAGGACCTTCAAAACTTTCAACAAGTGAGTTAATCCGACCCATAGTTAGTTTTCTTTTAATAATTCCCGGACTAACCTTAGGATGACCTTGCGAATTGTATCATTCGAAAGGGAATGTAGAACAACATAAGGGTTCCAAATTTCGTTAAAATCGGACGAATTGTTAGGATGTTATTGCCAAAAAAACACATTGAAAACTAAAATGTTTACCGACCGACCGACCGACGTAGTAACTTAGGAGTCGGTTGCACGCGACTAAAAAGACCGATTGAACGAGGAATGAATTCATGTTTTCATAGCAATTTTTAACGACCTTTTTACTGCATCGAGTGTCTTAATGACGCCCTTAACCACACTAAGTCAATTACCCAATGGCCTAATTTATGGCTTTGGCCGCCTTAAAATTATCCTCCTTTCAGAAGGACAGACAGAATAAGAAACATAAATTAATAGAAACTACTCTCGACAATTCTTAACAAAATACAAAGGGAAGATATTTTATTTGACTTAAATGCGAATGAAATGGGTCTTGCGATATTTTGGGGGCCTTTCATTAAAATTAGCGCTAGCAATTTTATACTGAAGATTAAGTCTGTATAATCCGTGGGATTTTACCGGTCTCACCTTTGTAATATCAAATTTAGTACAAAATAACCAATCTAAAGGGACTAAAATTACTTCAAGGTGGATGTTTTTTGCTTACAAGTTAAAAGACTAAGCCGACATCCATCTCCGGGGAAAGTAGTATAATGAGAAGAGCTACAAAGAGCGAAACTATTAGAAGTCATATAATGCCAAAGTAAAGAAATTGGTGGAAAATATAATCAATAAAGATGGATACTTATGTGAATTTGAATACGTCTTTGAATAATCTAAAGAATTAATGGTGAGCAAGTGAAAATAAACAAAAATACAAATCATCTCCACTGTTTTATCCAAAACAGTAAAAAAATAATTCTAAAAATTATTTTTAATATATTAATGAGTTTATCGAATATTTAAATTTTCAAAATATCTGCCACGTACAAATAAATATTTAAGAGGCGACTCCCCCATGTCCCAGCAACGCCCCCATGTCCCAGCAACGCCTACAAAATACGTAGATGTTCCACATAAAAAAATGTTCAATAAGATCACAGAATTGCCATAAAACGAGGATTTTCTCTGTACTCTCAATCATTTCAGAGCTTTTAAGGATCAAGGTCACTTTCCTCCCAAGGCACGATGTTGAAGGGCGTGAATTTGGTGATGGCGATGGGAGTAGTTTCGAGTGTGACTTGTAGAGAGGAAGGAGCCCCTTCAGCAGACGACTTCGCGACCCTCTTCAGCGAGATCGGTTTCTCTCCTTCGTGCGTCTCCAAAAGTCTCGCTCTCTGTGAAAACACATCAAAGACTTCTGTCATCAGCGAGATCAAGACTCCAATAAACCTCATTTTGGACATCATCGCGAAATTGAAGGGGCATAAGAACCCACCTCGAAACTGCGCTGATCTACTCCACCGCGGGGACACCCAGTCCGGGGCTCGAACCGTATACCCGTACTCATGCTGTCCTAACCGCCCGGTCGCGGTGCTCTGCGACCAGACGACAGACGGTGGTGGCTGGACGGTGTTCCAACAGCGCCAAGCTCTTCCTCAGAGGGAAGACTTTTTCCGCACATGGGTCGAGTACCGACTCGGCTTCGGAAATTTAGACGGAGGTGAGTTCTGGCTCGGCCTCGACACCATCCATGCCCTCTCGAGTGACGTCCTCATGGAACTCCGGGTTGACCTCGAGGACTTTGAGGGCAAAAAGCGTTGGGCCAAGTACGACTATTTTTATATCGGAGACGTCACGGACAAGTACCGCCTCGCGGTGGGGTCTTATTCGGGCAACGCGGGTGATGCTCTCGTTACTCACCAAAATGGTAAGCAGTTCTCTACAAAAGATCAAGATAACGACAGTAATGACAAAAGTTGTGCCCAAGCCTACAAAGGCGCGTGGTGGTACGGGTCATGCCATCATTCCAATCTCAACGGTTTTCCTTACGAAGGTAATCGCACTTCCTTTGCCGATGGTATAAACTGGTATCAATTCCGTGGTCACAAATATTCCTTGAAACGAACATCCCTTAATATTCGCCCTAAATATTATCCTGAGATTTAGGAGGTGTGAAAAAGCGCATAATTTGTCTGTTTTCTAGAGGAAAAGTCCCGTTTTCACTGTTAATTTAGATCATTTCTTTATTTAGTTGAATTATTCTTTTCCGCCCAACCCCTCGCACAAAAGAACTCCCTTTTTGGACAAAGCGCAGAAACACCGATTTCCATTTGAACGAAGTTAAGCAACATCGGGTATGGTTATTCTCCGGATGTAATTCACACTCATTTCCACTTCATGACGGGTTCTATATCTTGTTCTGATCCTAGGTGGTTCTGATCCTAGGTTTACTGTAGCTCCTCTTTGTAGTATAGAGGCTTCATTTTCAAATGCAAATCGGAGGTAAAAACGATCAAATTATATATATTGTATGACTGTTTTGCAGAGTATTGATGTATTTTAAGAAAGTGACTCTCAGGAAAGTAAAGTTGAATGACGATCGTGAAATGTTGAATAGTTGCGATTCTAGAAATGCAACGTTCTGGCCTGCAAAGCTTGTATGTACTAGCAGATCTGACATTTTCAAAGTTCGTTAATCTCAAAGCGTCAAAATAACGGCTTACGCACTGTCAATAACAATTATTAATATTAACATAAAAACGTTATTATCCTTTATTCACCTGCCTGTAATTTTATGTAGTATCGCATGATTGTATTTTTATTTAATAGTATTAACCCCCCTGCCAATGTTATCTCGCCCTTTCATTTAAAATTACTTGTGTGTGCGTGTGTGTGTTTTTACTGGGTCAGACACCAAAATATTCTTATTTGACTTCGAGACGGGAATTTAGAATTTTCGTCTCAAAAAATTTGAGCTGTACGTGAATTAAAGGTGATTTCCAATCCATTATTGTTTGAATAATTAATTTGAATTTTTGTCTTAAAATCATTCTAGCTTTCACTTTCATTTGCAGCAGTTAGATAGTTGTATTTTTTAATACTTTTTACTTTAAGATTACTACATATTCTATTACTACTGCAAAGTGGGAAAGTTCGAGAGAATCTCTGAAATCCAAATAAGAGCTTACAATTATATTTCCTGAATAAAAATATACGAATAATGTGGTCTTCATTTTCTGACTATTACCTCCACCCCCTCGGGCCTCGAAAAGTAAGTCAATCTTCACTTTTTTTCTGAAATATTCCGAAAAAATATGTCAATAAATTATTGGGTCTTTTGGGAAAGAGGTTGCTGGGGCTATGGCGAGAATATTAGGCTAAGGTTAAGCAATACAGTTCGAGGCTCGTAGTGCGAGTGCAGCCTGTCAGTCAGTCACGTCGATAGATAGCCCATAACTGTGGAGCACTCAAAGCTTTTTAAGGATCCATTAACCTGTGAACAGACAAACAAACTATAATCCCTTTTGGCCATTGCAAAGATTCGAAACAAAAGAGAACCGCGCGTTCTTAAATGGACTCTTATTAATGCGAATGTCTATAGCAGAGGCGAAGTATATGAATATATTTGTTCAAACAACAACAATACGGTGAGTTTTTTCATATTTTCGTCCAAATAAATGAATAAATTTATAAAGTTGTTGGTCTTTTCCTAAACATATTTTACCCAACCCCAGCCTAATGTAACCTCGCGAGTGTCAAACGCCTAATTTGTTGGTGGGTCTTTTCCGAAAAAGACCCCAAATATTTTTCGACCAATTATTTTAAATGTCTACATGGCATCAGCTCTATGTTTACAACAAAAAAAATATTGAAAGCAATTACATAGAACAGTGTTTTTTCCACGCCTGTATAGCCCCAACAAAGAGTGTTAGAGGGCGTTAACGTAAAAAAAAGATCCCACACAAGTAAATTCCGGCTCAATTGGAAAATGCCGTGATCCAAGCGTCAACTCCTGCATGGATCCTAAGAGACGAGCGCTTGCCAAATCAAGGGTCGTTAAAGGGAAGTCAAAGAGAGGAACCAAACTAATCCATCCTGAATGGCAAACCCTCGAAAGAACCAAGAAAGTTATAACTAAATTAGTCCATCTCTGGATAAATATCTCATTAAGCTTCTAAACCAGTTTACCACTAACCAATACAGCATTGCAACAGTTTCACGCTTGTTGATGAATTGAAACGTCTCTCCCTTGGTCCCTCTAATATCCGTGTTAGTTTTGACCTTTCTTTACTTTTCACGAACATATCCTTAAATGAAGTCATTGATATCATTCTCAATAGGTCTTTTGCTGCTTCGGAAAAGTTCCATAGCTTTACTCGTCCTCTTCTTAAACAAACTCTTGAACTTATTTTCAAAGCAACTTATTTTTTGTTCAATCATAATATTTACAGACTGATGGTGCAGGAATGTGTTCCCCCATAGCTCCAGCAGCCGCTGATATATTTATGACTCATTTAGAAGAAAAGATTTTCAATCCCTCCCCATTATATATACGACCCTCATTTTATCGCAGATTTGCCGACGACTCACTGGCAATATTTGACACTCCTCAACAGGCGAAACAATTTCTCAAATTTATTAATTTAATACATCCTAATATTAAGTATACCGTTGAATACGAAATCAATAATGCCTTCCCATTTCTTGATATACTAATTAATAAATCTGAAAACAATTTCACTACTTCGGTATATCGTAAGCCTACTTTCACTGGGTTAGGGTGCAATTTCTTTAGTGCCTGTGACAAAATCTTTAAAACGAATTCCATTAAAACTCTTCTTCACCGTGCCTACCTACCACCTCTTCTTCATATTTTAATCTTGAAACCGAATTAGACTTCCTCCGCACCTATTTCACAAACAATTCTTATCCTTCACACATTTTTGAGGCTACTTTTAAAAACTTCCTTGACAATATTTTCTCTGCAAAATTACCTTCATATAACGTTCCCAAGGACATACAAATAACTCTCACTCCCGGATTTAGGCCCTCTTAATCACAAATTCCACAAACAAATACAAAAAATCTTCAAATATCATTTTGGGCAAATTAACTTTAAAATAATTTTTTTTAGAATAATCTTTTAGCAATAGGTTCACTATTTAATGTAAAGGGCATGCTCCAGTTTAGCCTTCGCAGTGGTGTAGTATATTTATTTACGTGTCCTCGGTGTCGTAGAGGCAATTTTGTCGGTAGAACGCTGCGCTCGTTCTCACCTTGGTATAAGTAGCAGAACCTGTAACATCACCCTTACCCGCAAGGAATGCTCCCCCGTTCGGGATCATATTATCCTTTGCAAAACTGACGCCAACATCAATGATTTCAAGATCATAGATTCTTCCAATGATGATATAAAAGCCTATGAATAATTGAATCCATTCATATTAAGAACTTTAGACCCTCTCTCAACAATGATATATCTACCTTCCCTCTCCGTGTCTTATAATAACCAACCAAATTATGTATTATACCTCACCCTTCTTCATTGTTTCTTGCTCTCCATTGCTTTAGTCGTGTTTCTACAACTTGTGTGATCGCTAATATTTCAATGTTTTAAAATTTATTTTTTTTGTGGAATTAGCTGTTAATAAATCCCTCCTCCCCACACCCCCTATGCTCAAAACTTCTCAATTTTTTTAAAAATAATTAACTATTTATCAATATAAAATATAAATATGAATATACATGCATATTCACATATAATTGTACCTTCCAGTCCTAATTAATCTCAAGGTTAATTGTTTTGCAATACGAAGTTAATTTTTGTTCAATTTATCGAACCAGAAGATGAGCAATTCTTTGCTCGAAACGTAGTTCTTACTCCGGAATATATATATATATATATATATATATATATATATATATATATATATATATATATATATATATATATATATATATATATATATATATATATATATATATATATATATATATATATATATATATATATATATATATATATATATAATTATCAGCTGTTCAACCAACTTAGCTCGCTTCAGCAGTCAATATAATTTAAAATTGAGCGGGAAAATAATCCCGGCCTCTTCACATTATCGCTCAGAACAGTTTCCTTCACCAATCCCTTACACTTCTTTATTTACCCTAACCCGACTCATTCAAATGTTCCCACAGCATGCAACAGCCTCCCTCCACTCTAACCAGATCCCTCAGGAGGGGCTCACAGAGGGCGCGGTCCCACGTAATTGTGGTAACGTTGGCGGAGCCTACAGCACAGACTGTAGAATCAAAGCTCCCTTAATCCCTCAAGCGGTCTGATGGAGCAGAGGTAAACAACATTCAAAAGCCGCTCTTCATTTCTCTCCCGCCATTGAAGAACACCTGAAAATTAGTCATCTCCGCCATGTTCCTACGAATATGCGATCCGCTCTTCCGAGATGACCGAATTCGTTACAAGGAAACAATTTTTCCATCACATTCATATTTTTTTATTGTGAGGAAGTGGGAAGCATGTGAGTGTGAGAGATAGTGGTGTACAAGAATAGTGGGGTTTGGGAATAGTGGTGAAAATAAGGAAGTCTTAGGGTTGAAAGATTTGCAGAGGTACCTGGGGATCAGGCTAATCTCTTTCAATATATATTTATATATATATATATATATATATATATATATATATATATATATATATATATATATATATATATATATATATATATATATATATATATATCGCAAGAAAAGATGAGGAATTAAACCACATTCTCCGAAGACAATTTAATTCAGAACAGCTTCGGTGTATCTCACACCCTTTTTCAACTGACACTGGATAGAAAATATAAGAAAAGTGCTTACAAACATAACACAGGTTCAGGTCGTGAAAGATTCCTTGTTTTTTCCCCCAATCCCCTACTTGTGGCTAAGCAGGTGGAAAGGGGTTAGGCCTAAACATATTGAAGGGCTGACATTTTACTATTTTGTTTATTTGCTTTCGTATTACAGGATTAAAAGAAAATTGACCCTCAGATAGATTTAAATTAGGAACTGACGATATCAAGCTCGATTCTACGATTCTTCTCTTAACATAGTTAGCCGATTTAAATACCATTTTACTTCCATTGAAATCGATCGAATGATTTAAGTCTCTAACATGGCAAAATATTCCACTGCTTTCGCTGCCCACTCTAATATCTCTTTTGTGTTCATACAATCTCTTGTCTAGATTTCTCCCCGTTTTCCCTATATAAACTTTATGGCAATCGTTGCATGGTACTGCATATACTCCTATGTTATGATGTTCTTTGGGTTTCCTGGCAATCATCAATTGGTTTAAGATATTATTATATTTAAAGGCTAGATTAATACCCGCTTTTCCAAATATGTCCTTTAAACTATTTAATTTATTATTAAATGGCAATGTTATACATTTGTTGAAGTCATTAGTGCGGGAAGGCTTATTACCATAGTATGTTTTCCTAGCTGCAAAATGGGCAGACGATATGGACCAATCGGGGTAATACAAATTAGAACAAATGGTCCTGATAATGACAATTTCTTCATCTAAATAGGAAGGATGACATATTTTGTATACTCTAAGGAAAAGGTTAGAAATTACCGATTTTTTAACAGTATTATCGTGAAACGAAAAATAATGTATATAGGCATTCGAGTGGGTTGGTTTCCTATAAACGTCAAGTTTTAATTCATGGTGATCTTTATTAATGAGGACATCTAAAAAGGGTAATCTATTATCATA
The DNA here is from genome assembly GCA_963969495.1 of Ceratothoa steindachneri. Taxonomy (NCBI): domain Eukaryota; kingdom Metazoa; phylum Arthropoda; class Malacostraca; order Isopoda; family Cymothoidae; genus Ceratothoa; species Ceratothoa steindachneri. Next base: position 150,753 of record CAXAKS010000225.1, on the reverse strand, counting down.
TTCCCATTCATATTTAAATTTAATGGAGACATGCAAATTATTCAAATTATTAAAAAAGGTATCAAAATCATGGCCATTAGGCCATACAGAAAATACATCGTCAATGTACCTTAACCATATAAAGTTAGGGGGAGAAATTGTGGGAAGGAGTGCAGTCTCAAAATATTCCATGAAGAGACATGCCAATATCGGAGATAAATGTCTAAAAATGAAGTTGTTCAACCTTCCATTGTCTTGGTCTCTCGCCCCCCTCCCCTCGAAACTGGGGTATCAGGGGGCCTTCTCGGATAGATCGAACCTGCTGTTGTTGCCCCTTGGCGCCATCAAGCATCTTCATTCGACATTACATTCCACACCATACACTTCATCGGACGTTCTTCTGTGCATTGAATGCCTTACCTTTACTTCTTCGATCGCGCTGCCACACATCACCCTGCATTGAATCAGTTAGACACTGCATGTAAGGGGGGTTTTGTGGGCCCACCCTGTACTAAAGTAAACTCCACAACTTCCATAATGGAGAATGAGGAAAGTAAATAATTTACCATAAAAAGAAATCGAATTAGCAAAGGGGAAGGATAATTTACATGTATAGATGAGTCCCACAAACACACGTTTGATAAATTGGGAATAGGGTGGCGATAACCGCAAGGAAAGAAGGACAATCAGGAATTATGATAAAAATCTTAATAAAGAAAATGGGATTGATCTGTGGAGTAGAGAATGTTCCTTTGAAGATAATATGTAAACAACGATGGAGGATTTAAATATAAATAGTTATATGTACAATGGGATGTCAAATGGGAAAAACAACGAGACGAAACACATATAACCATTTTTTCGATCGTGAGCAAGATTGTGAAGGCCGATTTTTCGACACTGCATTTGCTAAGAGACGTATCGGAATTCATTTTTCTGCTTAGTAACGGACTAAGAGCAACGCTGCCAAGTTAACACAGCCGAACCGGAGTCTTGTGAATTTTGATTTACATTTAAGAAAGAGAGATTAATAATACATTTTTAATTCGGAGAAATTGTAAACAAATGAGGGCTTAAAAACCTCACTGTTCCCGTCCATCGACCAGTGTGGGAACCTGCCTCGGATATTTGCCATTCATTAATTTCCTCTTAACTATGTCAGCCACATGGAACTGGCATAATTAAGGGCTCATGTGGAAACTGGTTTGAGGACTCACCCACAGCGGAAGCATGAGTCAGAAATTTTCCTGAAACGAGGCTTAGCTGCAGCTTTCGGGTGGAGGAGTAATCTTCACATCCGAGGAACCGGCCAGAATAATAGAGGGGAGTAACACTCGTCTCTATGTATGCTGGAAGCAGGTTTGAGAAGTACTCGAGGGGTGGTGGCGAAACGGTCGCGGCAGTTGATTCAGCCGCTACTTTCATTCAAAGTCCACCATGATTCACCCCATTGAGATGCCCAATCGAGACCCATCCCATTCATCCATCATCACCCTTTATCCTGGCAGCATCCGAGCGGGGGACCAACGGAAAAATGGGTTAGAGCGCTCATTTCAAATTTTCTGAAAGCACCGACCTAAACCAATACCCCCTTTCCCACATTTTCTAATCACCTCTTAATCATTTCCAAAACACATTAATTACACTTTGCTTACAGGAAGACAAATAAACCAAGAAGAGGAAGAGGACAGAAGAAGACTGTAAACCCTCATTAAGAGGGTTCTCTTGAGGACAATCTCCGGTCAGCGCCCGCCAGAGAAGAGCAAGCTCTGTGAAACTCTCTACGCCCAATTGAAAGTCGCATTGGTGAAATTGATCGAAGTCCAAATGGCTTCATCGCTATATGCGCGGAAACTCGAGATGTAGACAAGCTCCTATCTGAAGAAGGAGCGAGTCTACTTAAGACAATCAACTTGGAAGCAAAGAGCCCCCTGCAAGTGGCAGCTAACAGAAGTGTAATCTGCCGAAAAGTGGAGAGTTGGGTCAGAGGACATACGGCTGAGGAAATAAAAACCGAAATTGAGATCCAACACCCTTCGCAAAGTGATTAAATTTCGTAAACACACACATGTGTTCAAAGTGACTTTTGCCTCTACAGAAATGGCACGGAAGGCGACAACGGAAGGACTCCTTGTATTCAGCATGAGGCTACGGGGAGAAAATATCGATCAAGAGCGGCTCCACAGCATACACATGTGCTTTGTATGCTACAAGCTGGAGCACCATACTACTGCGACATGCCCCGAAAAGGAGAAACTGTGGTGCAGCGAATCCGCCACAGACGGACATAAATACGACAAATGTGAAAGCACGAAGAAAAAGCGCTTAGACTGTAAGGGCGACCATAGAAAGAAGGCCTCGAACTGCCTCAAGAGAAAAGAGATATTTAAGAAAAAGGAAGAAGAACAGAATTTGGCGAAACAGACTACATACGCGAGCGCCGCAAGTAAGAACGAGAGATGCAACAAACGAGGGCATCCCCTCAGATGTACTCATCATAAACGACCTCAGCGCTCGCATTTTAATATGTATTACGCACACCAACGTAGCAAAAGCCGCTCAAACAGGCTCCTACAATGAAGTGCTTAATTCGCTTCAAAAGGCAAATAGCCTCACATCAATTATCATGCCGACAAACCTAGTAAAGCTGGTCTGGGACTTAATAAGAAACAAACCTCTCCGGAAGAAACAGAGCAGAGGAAAAAGAAATAGATGAAGATAATACCTCTTCAGATAGTGACGAGGGCCCATGCACTCGTAACATGGCGAAGAGTAAATCAAAAACTCCAAGCCCACCTCCGAAGAATACCTGTTACCCAGGCAAAGAGAAAAAAATAAGAATGACAAAAAACACCGGTAATTAACACTACGTCATGCAAAGTAACGTACTGAAAATTTGGGAAATTAACACCAACGGCTGGATGACAAAAAGGACTCTTTACGGGAACGTATTCAGGGAAATTGATGTAGATGTCATCTTAATTTCGACGCACGTAATTCAGTAAAGAAGATTTAGAATTAAGAAGTGTTGATCACAAATTACTCGCAAGAGCGCTACGATGGAACCGCTATAGCGATTAAAAAAGTGGATTAAATGCAATCAAGTAAGAAATCTTGAAGAATCCTATCTCGCAATTGATGTCGAACTCGACCTTGGGAAAGTGGTGATTGCCGCCGGATACCAGCCGCCAAGGAGAGACTTTGTAACTCTTCACTCTCTCACTGGCCTATTTGGCAGAACCTCCATGATACTAATGGAGGATCTGAATGCCAGATGTCAGAAGTCCGGCTACAGAACCTTTAATGGGATTGGAAGGAGCCTGGATAGTTTGCTGGCCAGAAACATCGTCCAGTGAATAGATCCTGACTTCCCCATCTTTGTATGGGGAAAGACATATGCCTGGTCAATCGTCAGCTGCCGTTAAATAACTACATGGAACCAGTCTAGGTACCATGTAGTGATGTTATTAGGACCCTACTCACCAAAAAAAGCAGACTGCGCACGGTATACACGTCCCCTCGAGGCTTACCATCTAACAAACCTGGATGAGGTGATTCTCAAGGAGGTCGACGAGGCACTTGACGAATTTAACAACCATCTCATCAACCCAGATAGAGCTTGTATCCCTAAATCAAAGTAAAAGTCCATCTCAACATACAGATGGACCGAATACATGATTCAACGAAGTAAAGAGTTAAAAGAAGAGTTCAACCAGTTAATCCTCTAACAACATTTGAGACGTTGGGACGATGCAATTGAAAGACTCGATCATGATGCATCGCCCAAAGAATTTTGGATCAAAATTAGGCGGATCGACTGGGAAAAGGAAGAAGATAGGAATATTAAAAGAAAATGGAAACATCGAGACAGAAGAAAGAAACATCGAAGCAATATCCCATCTAACAAACCTGGATGAGGTGATTCTCAAGGAGGTCGACGAGGCACTTGACGAATTTAACAATCATCTCATCAACCCAGATAGAGCTTGTATCCCTAAATCAAAGTAAAAGTCCATCTCAACATACAGATGGACCGAATACATGATTCAACGAAGTAAAGAGTTAAAAGAAGAGTTCAACCAGTTAATCCTCTAACAACATTTGAGACGTTGGGACGATGCAATTGAAAGACTCGATCATGATGCATCGCCCAAAGAATTTTGGATCAAAATTAGGCGGATCGACTGGGAAAAGGAAGAAGATAGGAATATTAAAAGAAAATGGAAACATCGAGACAGAAGAAAGAAACATCGAAGCAATATCCCATCTAACAAACCTGGATGAGGTGATTCTCAAGGAGGTCGACGAGGCACTTGACGAATTTAACAACCATCTCATCAACGCAGATAGAGCTTGTATCCTTAAATCAAAGTAAAAGTCCATCTCAACATACAGATGGACCGAATACATGATGCAACGAAGTAAAGAGTTAAAAGAAGAGTTCAACCAGTTAATCCTCTAACAACATTTGAGACGTTGGGACGATGCAATTGAAAGACTCGATCATGCTGCATCGCCCAAAGAATTTTGGATCAAAATTAGGCGGATCGACTGGGAAAAGGAAGAAGATAGGAATATTAAAAGAAAATGGAAACATCGAGACAGAAGAAAGAAACATCGAAGCAATATCCCAAAGTTATTGGGAAAAAATCTTCAGTATAACTAAAGAAGAAAATGAAGATTATGATATCGAGTTCTAAAGCAATATCATAAACGAGCTTAATACCCAAATTCATAGGACGCACCCTCACCACTAGATGGATAGACATCGCGACAAAGACTCCGAGATTACCGAAGAGGAACTACTCGGTGTGCTCCGCTCATTCGTTTAAAAAGTGCCAGGACAATTGGGGCTTACAAAGCTAAGGTTTGAAAAGGCACCAGCTAACATCATAGGAGGAATGAGAAGAATTTTTAACGCCTGATTTGACAGAGGATACTCTCCAGATGCTTATAAAACGGCAAAAATGATTTTCTTGCCGAAGCATGGAAAGGATCCAACGTTGAGAGAGAACTACTGGCCGATTTCGCTCCTGGAATTTGGCGGGAGGCTTTTCGAGAAGATCCCCAACCAAAGATTCGTGTGTCACCTGGAAGAGCAGTCCATGTATAACCCTTGTTGTTACTCCTTGTTGTACCAGTTTGAGTTCATAAAAAAGCGAAGTACGGAAATGGCGATAAATGTCAACACGGAAAAGCTTGCCCAAGTCAACCGAAGTGGAGTTACGTGGACATTGTTTGTCGGGATGTATCTAAGGTGTTTGAAAAAGTGTCGCAAAGGGGGATGCAGTACAAGATCCTATGGCTGAGCCTAAGTGAAAACTTATAAAGAACTCTCTGTGACTACGTCATGGAGAGAGCGGTGTATGTCAGTTTGGGGTGCACGGATGGACCCAAGTTTCTGCCAAATGCGGGCCTCCCGGAGGGGAGATGGTGTCTGTCACCCACCCTCTACTCGATATACACCGCAGATGTCCCGGCACCTGCGAACCCCACTTGCCTGAACATTCAATACGCTGATGATTTCTACCAGATAATTTAGTGTCCTTGGAGGGACGCGGCTATGCAAGCTCGTATGACCACGGCAGAAATCAAAAGATTAAATATCTACGGTGCCAAGTTGAAAATTAGAACTAATCAGGAGAAATTCAACTTAGTCCCCATTGGGAAGAGACTACTTCCAGATGTCAGGTCGGAGGATAGATACTATCCCTACACCACGGAGTGCAATATACTTGGAATGAAAATTACTTCATCCGAGTACAGGAAGCACATCAATGGTCAAATTTCCTAGGCCTCGACCGCAGTCAGAACTCTATACATGTTCAGGAATCTCCGTGAGAGCAATAAGAAGATCTACAATGCTATTGTAAGATCAACACTGCTCTACCCCGTTCCACCCTCTCTTGTGCCTCGATAACACAGAAGAGGAGACTACAGGTCATTCAGAATAAATGCGTGTACCTAATAACGGGTACACGCAGGCGAGAAAAAAAAAGACGCCAAGATGAGCTGCACAGGGAGGCAGGGATAATTCCCATTCACAAATTCATAGAAAAACGGAAAAGGAATATGCAGGAACTGGTTAACCAAGAAATGAATGACAAAATCATTCAAATGATTAACCAGAATAGAAGAGCCAGAAGTCGCACCAGATTTCCAATCTCCGCTAGCCTAGTGGCTGATGGGGACGAAGTGCCGTTCTACGCATGATAGAAATGTTAAATTGCCAAAAGATAAAAGACTTTAAACCCAAAATGACTAGAAACTCCGATTTATGAAAAATCAACGAACTTGACAAAACTATACCGAACAAAATTCTTTATTTAAAAGCCGATCGAGACAAGAAGAAAGAAGAAACAAAAAACACATAAACACACATCACAAATTAAATAATAACAAAAATACTAAGCACCAAGTTTTAAAGTAATTCATTTCAAAACAACAAGCAAATGCACATAACACATCCAAAATATATTAATATTTGTTAAGAAAAATTGCTTGAATGCCATAACAATAAAAACTAAATCTAAAACAACCAAAAAATTCACAAAACATGAAAATAATGAAAGCGATAAACTTTGCACCAATTTGTAGCAAGACTGTCGCTGGAGGCAACCCGATACTTGCGAAGGGACCTTAATAGGAGGCTGCCTTTGCGTCATCTGAAGCTAAAGGACGTCCAGAAGACGACTTCACAGGAGTGTAACCAGTCATTTAAAAGTCATATTTAATTCTAAAGATGAGTCTCCTTGATTTAATACCCTTATCAACTATCTCTGCATTTTAAGCCACCCTGGTGCAACGCAACATTGGTTGCACAGTTTTCTTTGGAAAGAACCATTTCTGGAAGTGAACAATATTCAAACATTTATTTTTAAAATAAAATATTCCGCAATATATTATAATTACACATCATTCATTTAAGCCATAATATTAGTCATCATTTGACCATTTTTATTGAATAGCAAAACTCTTGGGCCTGAAACAAATCTCTGACAGGAACAGGAGCAAAGTGCGATGCTGGCTGGACTCAGCGAAGGAATGCACTAATTTTTCTTAGGATGTTTGAAATGATGAATTTTTAATAGACCTGCAATAATTTAAATCTTAGAATAATTATTCCTATCACGTCAATTTGGGGTAAGAGGCTCGAATTGACACCTTTGAATATTAGGTGTTGCAACTTGTCGTAGAATTGCTCATAGTCTGGTCCAATAATTATTCTAGTCCTTGATCTGAACACACCGCTTTTGTTTAAGTCGATGGTATTGACCCTATGACTCAATCTACGATCATATATATATATATATATATATATATATATATATATATATATATATATATATATATATATATATATATATATATAGGTAGGTTTTAATTCCTACTGAACGTGCGAAAGCTGGTTAGAGGCGGGTTGTGCCGTAGCCAGGATTCTCACTATAAAAGTCCCAGTTGTAACTGGGGGGAGGTTTTTGATTGTTGAATTCTAAGAGTGCATAATACAGGTTGAATAAATTAGCCGAAGAGGATTCTTAATTAAAGTCTTGCCAAGGGTACGTCAAAAAGGAGGAGCCACAAATAAACACACGTACAAAAAATAAACTTTACTTTTCACAAATATAATAATTAGCAATAGTTAAACGGGCAAAATTAAGGATTAAATATTAAACACTGTCGTTAAGCGTCTAGATTTATAATGACTCAATGCGAGTATCAATCACTGTTAATTCTATAGGCAATTTAAGAATAGAGGGACACTGGGTTTACAGATTACCATTAATTGTGATGGATTGGAGAGACGACTACTCAGGTCCAGACGGGGTGGTTCGGGTGGCGTTAACACGAGTTCTCGGGGAGAGGAGGGATAAGACGACGGCTTCGGGGCTGCTGGCTGCAGCTCCGGTTAGTTCACTCCTAACTGGATGTGACACTAACAAATAGTAACTTCCAGTAACTATTTGGATGTTCCTTTTCTTTCTCAAGTTACGTTGAGCGACAGAGCGTATTCTTCTAGTCACAGACTCTGCGGGGCGGGATTTACTTTAGGAACACTTTGAGACAGCGGCCCCACTATCTCGGCGGCGCGTTGACAGTCGATACGTTACGGCAACGACTCTCGTTCAACGTGAGAGTTACGCGTTACGCGAGTTGGTTTGGGACACTGCTCTAGAGAGATGAACAGCGTTATTATTTATACCGAGGATTCTGGACAATCTCCATGCTATCATAAAGAAGGCAAATAGAATTTAGGCTTCTCTGTGAGATAGGCCTTCTTTCGTCAGACTTCCTGTCGCCAGTTGGGGAGAGGGTGGGGGGGATAGAGAGAGGAGACGAAGGTCAACTCAAACGACAAATTTCTTTCGTTCCCACGATTGTCTGGCGGCATGTGAGTATGTACGTTCCATACCCCCACACGCCTACCTATTTCGAGGAACATTATTCCACCATGAAATAAGGAATAATGTGAAAATTAACTTCACCTGGGGAATTTGTAATTATCTTCCTCGACTCGAACAATTGAGTCGGTAATTTTATCAAAACCGTTAGGAATTTACTTTAGAATCTAATGGCTACAAAATACTACTGCTACGTCAGTTTCTCTAATTTACATATACAAAACAAAACAAAATACATACGGAGTACAGGCAAGAAATAATTATTTATACAAAGAGATACACACAAAAAAAAATAATTGACTATTAATCGCTATCTGAAATTGGGTTTCTCTAAAGGCTATCTGCGAGTACATTGTCAGACCGTTTTAGATACCTGATTTCATAACGGTACTCCGCTAGCAATAATGACCAGTGCATTAGCCTGCCGTTTCGGTTTTTACAAGTTTTTAAGTAGGCTAACGCTCTATGATCAGTCTCTATGAGGAATGGACGACCTACCAGATACATTCTAAATTTTGTAATCCCAAAAACAATCGCTAGAGCTTCCAGTTCTACCGTAGCGTATGCCCTTTCGCGAGCCGCCAGTCGGCGACTCACATAGCTTATAGGAGCGGGTTCTTGGTCCTCGTCGTATTGGAGTAATACGCAGCCAATACCCAGTTGGGAGGTATCTGTCCTTACGCCAATTTTTTTTAGAGGGTTCGGCAGTTTTAAGATTGGGGCGGAGACTAGCTTCTTCTTTGAGTTCTACAAAGTGCGCTTCGGCGTGGGGGTTCCACTGGAGGGGATCCGGGAGTTTCTTTTTTAGAAGATCGTGTAGGGGAGCTGCTACAGAAGCGAATTGGGGTACGAAGCGGCGGTAAAACGAAGCAGCACCGAGGAAAGACCGTAATTACTTCTTGGTGCGCGGTAGGGGCATATTTACAATTGCCTTTTCCTTCTCTTTCTGTGGGGCCAGATGACTTTCCCTATTTTAAATTTAAGGTATTCTTGGATTTATAAGAAAAATGGCATTTTGAGGGTTTAATCGTTAAGCCATGATGCTTCAAGCGTTCTAAAAGAGGGCGGAGGGACAAGATATGGTCGTTCCATGAACGTGTAGCCACATACACGTTATCAAAATAAAAATAAACGTTTTTTAAACCGTCTATTACACGAGTTCTCGGGGAGAGGGGGGATAAGACGACGGCTTCGGGGCTGCTGGCTGCAGCTCCGGTTAGTTCACTCCTAACTGGATGTGACACTAACAAATAGTAACTTCCAGTAACTATTTGGATGTTCCTTTTCTTTCTCAAGTTACGTTGAGCGACAGAGCGTATTCTTCTAGTCACAGACTCTGCGGGGTGGGATTTACTTTAGGAACACTTTGAGACAGCGACCAAGTTATCTCAGTGGCGCGTTGACAGTCGATACGTTACGGCAACGACTCTCGTTCAACGTGAGAGCTACGCGTTACGCGAGTTGGTATGGGACACTGCTCTAGAGAGTTGAACAGCGTTATTATTCATACCGAGGATTATGGGAAATCGAGAGAGAGATTCCATTCACGACAATTCGCTTATCGCAGCGCCTTCTGGACAATCTCCATGCTATCATAAAGAAGGCAAATAGAATTTAGGCTTCTCTGTGAGATAGGCCTTTTTTCGTCAGACTTCCTGTCGCCAGTTGGGGGAAGGGGGGGGGAGAGGAGATGAAGGTCAACTCAAACGACAAATTTATTTCGTTCCCACGATTGTCTGGCGGCATGTGAGTATGTACGTTCCATACCCTCACACAACTCATAATTGAAAATATTGTTTAGCACGACCAACTTTTCACTCGGACGAATGTGAAGCGGAGCGAGAAATCCTCAACAACGGATGTTGGCTTTTGTGACGCGATTGCCAAACACATCAGATGTTTGTGACTAACATTTAATTTATTATCTCACCTTTTAATCACTGAAAATTACAAGATTTTACTTTTACTTCATTTTTCCTCTCTGGAGGCATCTATTATTCAAATGTGCACAAGCGCGGATGCAGGGGAGGGGGCTAAAGCCCCTCAAAATTTCAGACCCGTTTATTCTGTATATATTTCTTTTTTAACCCATACTTGTATTCTGCTATTCAGAAAGAGTTATGTAATAATATAGAATATATAACAGTTATTTTAAACATCGCGATCGAATGTATCTTATATGATACATCATGTCTATAATACAGGTAAATCTGAGAAATAATGATTATACTTTAGCTGACATCGAAAAACTCCAATTCATAATTTGCTGATTTGTGTCCATCAATTTCGGATCTGATGGAGTTAGTGCTACCTCCCTTATGAGATGCTGCTATCAATGCTGTGTAAGATAACCATTATTGATCATCAATGTGACCCCTAGTGTTCAAATGCCTCAATTGGGCCCGCGCTTCTTCAAAAGATCCTTATTTTGAAGTGCATTATTAGGTTATTGTTAAGTTGTTTTTTTTTTGTTTTGGCGGTCATTTTCTCGTCACTGGCTGCCCAAATGACTGTTAGGAATTCAAAATACAGTCAGACAGTAAGCTGAGGCTGAAATGATTGCAAAAAATAGAGGGAAGCAGGATTTTCTCTGGCAAAAGTTAGGGGAATAGTGTGGTAGAAATTTAGGCATTCTGATCTTTTTGTGCACACGGAATTCCTTCAACTTCCACTTTTATGCATATTTGATTAACTTCGTTGGTTGTTGTAAGGAAAAACAAGGAGATTTCAGACTTGCTCAATGTCAGCAGAAGGATGGTGGAAAAGATGAGAAGATTCATGATTCGAATAAGAGGCGAGAGGAGAAAGGAAAACCCATGGTCGACGACCTGATGACATCAGAACGCCGGAATTCGTCGATGAAATCCAGGAGATCATCAAAAATGATCCCCAAAAATCGATGCTTGCCAAGACCAAAAGATCAACTACCAGGGCAACGGGTGCCTCGCTGTCCCTCCCAAGATCGTCCCAGTGCCATGCAGATGAAATTTCCAACGACAAAAATAGTGTTCAGTGTCGTCATCAATGTTGAAAACCGACGCCTGCATCCGGGTTCTGAGCGAGGTGATGAATTCTGGTAGCGTGTTATGGTATATGATAGTGAAACCACTGTATAGGAGCAAAGAATTTATTTACGAGACTAGTTACGGTATGAAGTTTACCATACCCTCTTCAGTCGTATTCTGAGAATGGAATGAACACACGAGTTACTAAACACCTCAAAATCTCCCCAAAGAAAAAAACCCAGTGAAAAAGGGTCATTAATCAGGGGGGAGGGGGTTTCTTTTGTTGGGATTTGGGGGTGTTTAGTAACTCGTGTGTTCATTCCATTCTTAGTATACGACTGAAGAGGGTATGGTAAACTTCATACCGTAACTAGTCTCGTAAATAAATTCTTTGCTCCTATACAGTGGTTTCACTATCATATACCATAACACGCTACTGAGTTCTTTCACTTATATATATATATATATATATATATATATATATATATATATATATATATATATATATATATATATATATATAGTTTGATCTTGATTTCATTTAACCTTGATGCTTATTTTAATAGCTCCCTCGGGTGAACTAAGTCTCAACAAAGTCGTACGTATTATTTTCCTCGATTACATAAGAATTTGCGAGTGATAACGGAATTATTATAAACCAATTTCGCAGTTGGGCTAAAATTAAACTTTTCAAAGACGAAACTAGTGATAACTAGTGTAACTAGTATAGATTTTATTATAACAATAAAATTACTTTGCATAGCGGTAAGAAAAATGAGCTGCCTGAATTATAATCGACAAACCTCTCATGGAAATGAACCACAGAATCACGTACAAACCAAGGACAACTCAGAATAGATAGAACAACACATTTTAGGAACAACATTCATGGACCATGAGAAAAACACTTAGTTAAGAAAACAAACGCGTTTTACACATATAGTAAAACTACTAGGCGTTATTAAGCGGAAATCGGTAAGATATATTGCCACAAGAAACGATAGAAGATGGACGAAGAAAATCTTTCACAGAACCGAATTGGTGGCGCTGGCATTGCATTGAAACATTGCCATAAAATAAAACAAAGACGATTGCGTAGCAGTTGCGGTCAATGTAATCCTCTCAATGGCAGAAGTAGATATCAATCAATGGCATTTTTTATTGGTCTATTAAATACAGCGACTTGCTTTACGTAACAAGAACGAGCGTTTGTCCCTGGTAACAACATAACATAAATGATGAGAATTCACTATCATGAAATAATCTGCATCCATAGGTATTGCGTTGTCCTCCAGTACGCTCATTGTATTGAGACTTTAATAGAAAACCCTAAGCATGGAAGTACTAATAACAACTTGGTCATAATAGATTTATCTACAAAAATGTTCCCTCATATGTGTTCTTTCAACATGAAACTGTTTATCTTTTCTTTGAATGATGTCAAATTTGAGCTATTTACAAAATGCTCCGGCAATGCATTCCAAGAATCTACGAGGCTAAGAGGGTTTCCAGATTGCAAGATGTATTAAAAGGAGTGTAATCGATTACAACCTAATACTCTATTTGCCGTATTCATTACCACAAAACACTGCTTTGTGGTAAGGCCAAAATATCGTGTTACTACAAATGTGTGGTAGAGCCCTTTAACTTGCTTAGCAAGTTCGAAATTACTTGGGAGTGAAAAAAGTTAAGAAAACGCGATTTGGGGTCATTAACCTGTAAAATTACCCAAACTAAACATGTTTAAATAACGTACTGCCCCTGACCTTTTACATCATGGCTCGGAAAATAAAAATTAACTTTAAAAAAAGGTCCCCCGGTCCCCTATCTTCAAACGCTGTCCCATGGCATTTAAAGAGGCTGTCCTGAAGGATTCTTGCGTTGCAGAATCGGCTTGAAATATTGCCTTTTCGTGACTTTATAAAGTTTGATACGTCCTCTCCACCATCAAAATAGTACTCCTAGTATACTATTACAACAATACGAAGATTTATATTAGAATAAATCTCGTATTTTTAACTTGCCATAGAAATAATATATAATTAATTAAAAAATAGAAGTGACGGAATTTCCTTTAATTTAAAATAAGCAAAAATGATATAGTTATCCTTTGAAATTTACTTTCTTCTCTAATTTCTTCTGTGGTTATCCTCTAAAGAGAATTGCCCAAAGCGGTAACGTTTGATATCCTTATCGGATATACTGTAATAGATCGTTTGGGAAATATAAGTAGATTGAAACATCACCGTTTAATCGTGTTTTACATAAATGACTAAAACATAACATAATTTCACGGATGACAAAGGCCACAAGGGCCCATCAAACCGTTAGATTCCTTATTCGTTTTCCTTGAATTATTTTTGATATTGCATTGAGAACTGTTCTTTCACCTATTATTTCGTAATTTGTTTGTAGCTATTGAGTTGTTTTCCTTTGGTTTAATGATCAGGGAAATATAAGAGTACAGGGTGGGGCAGGGAAAGGAAAGAGATGCAGAGTAGATAGAGTGGAAGGTATACATTGTAAACGAGGGGCTTCAGGAATAGGAGGGCTGAGTTGTCTTTATACCAATGCTCGTAGTCTTAGAAATAAGAAAGGTGAGTTATTTAGTTATATTATTGATGAAGATATAGATATAATATGTGTAATAGAATCATGAGTTAAAGAAAATAAATTTAATGACAACATGAGTGAATTTGAATTACAGGGTTATGATATGTACATTAGTCAAAGGAGAGATAGGAGCGGTGGTGGGTTGATTATAAATATCAGAAATAACATTTCTTCAAATCTAAATAATTCTATACAGCAAGAAGAAGTTGAGTCACTGTGGATAGATATTTGGGTCAGTAAAAATAGGATAATACACTTGGGAGCCTTTTACAGACCACCCGGACAGACTGACTGTATTGATGAGCTAATGATCAGGGAAATCGAGAAAGGATGTGAAGTAGATACAGTTATTCTTGCTCACTTTAATTTAAATTCTGAGGGCTGGGAAAATATTAATTGAGCAAGTTGTAACTTTATAGAATGCTTTTAGGATAATTTTTTGACTCAATTTATTAATAAGCCAGCAAGGGCTGCCAATATATTCGATCCGGTTCTTTCAAATGATGATCACTTGATTCAGGAATTGACTGTCGGGGAAGCATTGGGAAATAGTGATCATCAGATGGTTCATTTTAACTTGGGTATAGTGAAAGGTAGAACATCGACAAACTCCACGAAATCTCCAAATATTTATAAGGGAGATTACTAAACTTACTAAATCAGATTAGGTGGGATAGAGAATTCAGGAGGAAAAATACTTATGAGATGTGGGACACTTTTAAGACTATACTAAACATAGTCCAGGAGCAGTGTATTCCAATGAAGGCTATTAGGAAGAAATGTAGGAAGCCGTTGTGGTGGAATCAGGAGATAGCTAGGACAATTTCTGAGAAGAAAAAGGCATACCAGAGATTACACAGAAAATACTTTTAAGAATTGAAATCATTATAGGTCGACCAGAAATGAGCTAAATAAGATTATTAAGAACAACAAAAGGGCGGCAGAAATTAATTTAGCTCAAAATAATAATAAAGATCCAAGAAAATTCTTTAGCTATTATAGAATTAATAACAAATCTAACAATGATAAAACAGGGCCTATTAGATATGAAGGGGTTTTGAAAGAATCTGATGAGGAAATAGTAGAGGTTCTAATGATCATTTTTCTTTAGTATTTACACAAGAGAATCGAGATAGATTAATTGATGATAATTCTAGGTCAAGGGAAGTAGAGTTGAATATCATTAATGTGAACAGGGAAATAATTAGAGGGTTTATATTGGAGTTAAATACTAGTAAGTCATCTGGCCCAGAGAACATTCATTCTAGGTTACTCAAAGGAGGTGTAGATAGTATTGCAGCAGCTCATGAGAAGATATATACTATATCACTAGGGTTTGGAGAAATACTTAATGGTTAGAAATTAGCGAATCTAGTGCTTATTTTTAGAAAAGGAAATAAAGAGAACCAAAATAACTTTAGATCTATAAGCTTAACTTCTATAGTTTGTAAAATTCTTGAGAAGATAGTTAAGAAGGGAATTTCTGACCATCTAGATTCTAGAGAGTGGTAGGTTAATAAATGATGCTCAGCATGGGTTTAGAATAGGTAGATCGTGTTTAACAAATTTACTGGATTTTATGCATTATGTAACTAAACAATTAGATAAGGGAGATAATGTTGATGTAATTTACTTAGATTTTAGAAAAGCTTTTGATAAGGTTCCACATAGGAGAATAGTTCACAAATTAAAAATGCATGGGATATGTGGTAAAATTTCGATTTGGATAGCTGAATGGCTGAAAGACAGGAAACACATAGTTATGCTGAATGGGGTGAGGTCACAAGTGGAGGGACGTTATCAGTGGGGTACCTCATGGATCCGTTCTAGGCCCTTTATTATTCATAGTTTATATAAATGATCTTGGGAAGGCTGTAATAGCAGTGTCAATTTTTGCTGGTGACACTCAATTGGCAGCTGTAGTCAAAGAAGTTGAGGGTAGCTTTAAAGTGCAGAGTGACTTAATTAAGTTATTAGCTTGGGCTCAGAAGTGGCAGACGACTTTTAACCTTAAAAATGCAAAGTTATTAACATGGGAAGGAAAAATAGAGAAATTAGCTATGAAATGGATGGGCATTGGTTGAATTCAGATGAGAAGAACTAAGGCGCAGTAGTAGATAGGTCACTGAAGTTTTCAAAGCAGTGTATTGAGGCAAAAAATAGAGCAAATAGGGGTCTAGAATACATTAAGAGGAATGTTAGCTACCACAGTAAAGAGGTTATTCTTAAAATCTACAACTCGTATGTTAGGCTACATTTAGATTATGTATACAAGCATGGTCAGAACATTTTAGACATGATATCAACCTGCGAGATTCAGTACAAATGATGGCAACAAAAATAATACTTTCTCTGAAGCACCTTGAATATGAAGATAGACTGAGGGTATTAAATATGTTCTCATTCGAAAAAAGATGTGTCAGGGGAGATATGATGAGCTATTTAAAAACCTCTTCTATGTAGTATAGATAAGTTGGATTTTAGCAAGTTATTTGAGTTGGAAGGTAGTAATAGGACTAGGGGTCACAACTTAAAAAATACAAAACAGAGGTGCAGGTTGGATGTTAGAAAATATTTTTTCACCAATAGAGTGGTAGATTACTGGAATAGTTTGCCACGTGAGACGGTAGATAGTCCAAACTTGAATGTTTTCAAACGCAGATTAGATGATTATTTGAGATTGAGGGTTACACTTTGGGGTGGGGGGGGGGGGTATTCTGGACTCGAGATGAATGATCTGACACAATCCTATGGATGGATTTCGTGGTGGGGTTTTGACAGATGCGGATGACCTTTGATAGGCCCTTGTGGCTTTTGTCATCCGTGAAATTATGTTATGTTACAGTGCTGCTTGACTTCAGACATATAAGCCTCGCCCCAAATGCTATTTAAATCAATAATATTTTCTTTAAAATTGATTAATATGAAATGTCCCTATCATATCTTCAATCAGAAATAAATCCCTTCAAAATGATACATAATAAAATATGATGCGATTTCGTCATAACAAGATAATTTCGAAACTTGCCCACCTTAATTACTGAAATTACTATATAGGATATACATTGTATAGCATATAGAGTGTATATAGCATATATACTATATATATATAGTTTATATAGCATATATAGGGAATAGCATTTGCGTAATATTTAAAAATAGAGATATTTATAACAAAGCGCCCACAAAATTCGAGGGCAGCCATTTTCCGAAATTTGACCGTTATTTCTAGCTATTTTCTCAGTTTCGTTGAGTTAAATGTAAACATTAAAATGCAGATGAATATGAAAAAAGTAGAGAGAGAAACAGTAATTAACTTGGAGCAGCAGTAAAGTTCTGCAGTCTATAATAATAATAATAATGCTTCAAAGAGTCGAGCGTTGTGCCGCCAAATTGAAACCCGGATGGTCACAATGATTCATTAAAGATAGACTGAGGAAAGTAGGGTTCGATTCGCTAGAAAATTAGGTCAACAGACGTAAGTTCGTTGTTCTCAATTATTATGATTTATGACCTTATGACCCTATGACCTTACACGGCCTTCAAAACTTTCAACAAGTGGGTCAATCAGACTCATAGTTAGTTTTCTTTTAATAATTCCCTTGGTAATTATATCATTCGAAAGAGAATGTAAAAAACATAAGGGTTTCAAATTTCGTTAAAATGGGCCGAATTGTTAGGATGTTATTGCCGAAAAAACACATTGAAAACTAAAATGTTTACCGATCGACCGACGACCGACGTAGTAACTTAGGAGTCGGTTGCACGCGACTAAAAAGACCGATTGAACGAGGAATGAATTCATGTTTTCATAGCAATTTTTAACGACCTTTTTACTGCATCGAGTGTCTTAATGACGCCCTTAACCAAACTTGGTGAATTACCCAATGGCCTAATTTATGGCTTTGGCCGTCTTAAAATTATCCTCCTTTCAGGAGGACCGACAGAATAAGAAGCATAAATAAATAGAAACTACTCTCGACAATTCTTAAAAATTACAAAGGGAAGATATTTTATTTGACTTAAATGCGAATAAAATGGGTCTTGAGTTATTTTGGGGACCTTTCATTAAAATTGGCGCTACCAATTTTTTACTGAAGATTAAGTCTGAATAATCCGTGGGATTTTACCGGTCTCACCTTTGTAATATCAAATATAGTATAAAATAACCAATCCAAATGGACTAAATTTACTTCAAGGTGGATATTTTTTGCTAAGAAGTTAAAAGACCAAGCCGACCTCCATCTCCGGTGCAAGTAGTATAATGAGAAGAGCTACAAAGAGCGAAACTATTAGAAGTCATATAATGCCAAAGGAAAGAAATTGGTGGAAGATATAACCAATAGAGATGGATAATTATGTGAATTTGAATACGTCTTTGAATAATCTAAAGAATTAATTGTTAGGAAGTAAAAATAAACAAAAATACAAATCACTTCCATTGTTTTATCCAAAACAGTAAAAAAATAATTTTAAAAATTATTTTTAATGTATTAATGGGTTTATCGAATGTTAGCACGAATAAATTTTCAAAATATCTGCCATGTACAGATAAATATTTAAGAGGCGACGCCCCCATGTCCAAGAAACGCCTACAAAATACGTTGAAATGTTCCACATAAAAAAATGTTCGATAACATCCCAGAATTCCCATAAAACGAGGATTTTCTCTGTACTCTCAGTCATTTCAAAGCTTTTAAGCATCAAGGTCACTTTCCTCCCAAGGCACGATGTTGAAGGTCGTGAATTTGGTGATGGCAATGGGATTAGCTGCGTGTGACTTGTAAAGAGGCAGGAACTTCTTCAGTAGATGAGTTCGCGACCTTCTTCAGCGAGATCGGTTTCTCTCCTTCGTGCGTCTCCAAAAGTCTCGCTCGCTGTGAAAACACATTAAAGACTTCTGTCATCAGCGAGATAAAGACTCCAATAAACCTCATTGTGGACACCATCGCGAAATTGAAGGGGCATAAGAACCCACCTCGAAACTGCGCTGATCTACTCCACCGCGGGGACTCCCAGTCCGGGGTTCGAACCGTGTACCCGTACTCATGCTGTCCTAACCGCCCCGTCACGGTGTTCTGCGACCAGACGACCGAGGTTGGTGGCTGGACGGTGTTCCAACAGCGCCAAGCGTTTCCTCAGAGGGATGACTTTTTCCGCACTTGGTTCGAGTACCGACTCGGCTTCTGAAGTCTAGAGGGAGGCGAGTTCTGGCTCGGCCTCGGCACCATCCATGCCCTCGTGAGTGACGGCGTCATGGAACTCCGGGTTGACCTTGAGGACTTTGAGGGCAAAAAGCGTTGGGCCAAGAATGACTATTTCTATATCGGAGACGTCACGGACAAGTACCGTCTCGCGGTGGGGTCGTATTCGGGCAACGCGGGTGATGCTCTCGTTACTCACCAAAATGGTAAGCAGTTCTCTACAAAAGATCAAGATAACGACAGTAATGACAAACATTGTGCCCAAGCCTACCAAGGTGCTTGGTGGTACGGCTCATGCCACCATTCCAATCTCAACGGTTTCCCTTACGAAGGTAATCACACTTCCAGTGCCGATGGTTTTTACTGGTATCAATTTCGTGGTCACAAATATTCCTTGAAACGAACATCTTTTAATATTCGCCCTAAATATTATCCTGAGATTTAGGAGGTGTGAAAAAGCGCATAATTTGTCTGTTTTCTAGAGGAAAAGTCGCGTTTTAACTGTTCATTTAGATCATTTCTTTATTTAGTTGAATTCCTCTTTTCCGCCCAACCCCTCGCACAAAAGAACCCCCTCGATAGGCAAAGTGACTTTTCACATACTCCATCATGTATGATATGAATTAAAGTAAAAACATGAATGTAGATTGTGCTTCGGGTCAGCTGCGCAGAAACACTTCTTTCAATTTGAACGAAGTTAAGCTACATAGAGTATGGTTAGGCACCGGGTGTAATTCACGCTCATATTTTGTACTGACCCGTGGTTTGGACCCTAGGTTTACTGTAGTTTCTCTTTGTAGTATAGAGACTTCATTTTAAAATACCAATCGGAGGTAAAAACTCTACTAAATTATATATTTTATGACTGTATTGTAAAGTATTGATGTAGTTCAGTAAAGTGACGATCAGGAATGTAAAGTTGCATGACGATTGTGAAATGTTGAATAGTTGTGATTCTAGAAATGAAATGTTCTGGCCTGCAAAGCTTGTGTGTAACAGCAGCTCCGAATTATCAAAGTTTGTTAATATCAAAGCGTCAAAATAAGGGTTTACGCACTGTTTATCACAATTATTTATGATATTACGATAAAACCCTTATCATCCTTTCTCCACGTGACTGTAATTTTCTGTAGTATTGCATGATTCTATTAATAGTATTAACATCCCTGTCAATGTTATCTCACCCTTTCATTTTAAATTATTTGTGTGTTTGTTTGTTTTTTTTTATTGGGTAACACACAAAAATATTTTCATTGACTTCGAGACTGAAATTTAGAATTGAGGGCGATGTCGAATCCATTTTGAGATGTATAAATCATAAACTCCAAATAAATTGGTTGAAAAATTAATTTGAAGTTTTGTTTTAAATGATTAATTCCAATATACGCAACTGAACAAAGTAAATGCATTTGGAAAATTTAATGCTCGCTTATAAATGGGTTTAGCAAAAATCATTCTACCTTTCCGATTCATTTTTAGTAGTGAGATCGATGTATTTTTTATTAATTTTACTTCTAGATTACTACAAACTCTATTACCACTTCGATGTGGGAAAATAGGAAAGAATCTTTAAACTTACGATTATATTATACAATAAAAATATAAGTGGTGTTTATTTTCTGACCAGTAGCCCCTCAGTGTCAAAAATTAAGACAATTTTCAATTTTCTTCTAAAATACAGAAAATAATATTGAGTCTTTTTCGGAAGTGGCTCGACAGCGAAATAGGCTATCGCGAGGGTATGGTTAGGCTATGGCGTTCGAGGCTCGTAATGTGAGTACGGTATGTTAGTCAGTCTATTAGTTAGTCACGTCGATAGATAGCCACATAACTGTGGACCACTCAAAGCATTTTAAGGATCCATTAACAGGTGAGCAGACAAACAAAATATAATCCCTTCGAACAAACGCAAAGATGCGACACAAAAAAGAAACAAGCTTCGCACGTTCTTTATTGGTCTCTTATTTGAGCGAATTTCTATGGCGGAGGAGAAGCAGAGGCAAAGATTAAGCCAAACAAATATACAATGAGATTGTTTCATATTTTCCTTTAGATAAATAAATAAATTTGAAAACTTTGTTGTTTTTTGCCTGTTCCTAAACATTTTTTACCCAACCTAACCTAACCTTATCCTCGTGATGGCGTCAAATTCGCCCCCCAAATATTTTTCTAAACATTATTCTAAATATAGAACATGGCATTAGATCTATGTTTACCACAATAAATATTGAAAGCATTTGCATGAACCACCATCTTTGACACGCCTGTAAAGACCCATCAAAGTGTGCAAGAGGGCGTTAACGTATAAAAAAGATTTCAGTCTAAGTGGAAAATGCCGTGATCCAAGCGTCAACTCCTGCGTGGACCCTAAGAGACGAGCGCTTGTCAAATCAAGAGTCGCTAAAGGGAAGTCAAAGAGAGGAACCAAACTAATCCATCCTGAATGGCAAACACCCGAAAGAACCAGGAAAGTTCAAACCAAATGAGTCCATCTCTTCTTAAAAGCGCCCCATCCTCGTCATTTCATGACCAGGGAGACTAATAGGCTCTTCCATACCCAATCAGGAATCATAAAAGACCGTCCGTAGAAAATAATCGATGCCTCCTCATGTAGTTACTGTTAACAGCTTCCTTCACCAATTCCTTAAACTTTGCTATTTACCTTAATCAGACACATTCAAAAGTTCCCAGAGCATGCAACAGCCTCCCTCCGCTCTAACCAGGTCTCTCAGTACAATCTCACAGAAGTCGCAGCCCCACTTAATTGTGGTAAAGTTGGAGTTGCCTAAAAGAGATGGTGGAGGATCAGAGCTTTCTCCTTTAATCTCCGAAGCGGTCAGATGGAGCATAGCTCATCTAATCCTGAGCAGTTATGAACAGCAACAACAACGACAACAATAGCATTCAAAAGCCTCTCTTCATTTCTCTCCTACCATTAAAGAACACCTGAAAATTATACATCTCCGCCATGTTCCTACGAATATGCGATCCGCTCTTCCTAGATGACCAAATTAGTAACAAGGAACCAATTTTTCCATCACGCTCAAACCTTGCCCATTATCAGCCATGCTCACTTCGAACCAAGAAAGTTAGTTCGGGTTTAAAAAGACTCAAAAACAAATACTAATAAGGAAACCATCTCTTAAACTACCATAAAATTACAATTAGAGAATTAAAATACCCTGCCAAAAGTACTAAAAAACTCGTTAATTGAGATCACCTGTCCTCTTTAATATTAATAGTTGTGTAATACACAGAAAAAAACAAATCATACATCGCAACAACTGGCTGAAGTGTATCGAACGGAATAAATGAACATAAATATGTACAATATAATTGCTGAAATGTATTCGCTGATCTATTTAATTATACCTTCCTCATTAGAATTACATACCATTGCAATGATAATACCAAAAGGCCAGCTATCGAGTCTTCACTAATTTATTCTCCTCGCACTTTTGACCTATTTCCTGAATTAAAAGTCTTATCCCTACCATCAGAAGCATATTTTTTTCTCAGAATGGCATCACATGTCGCGATATACTCATTTAAACTGCGTTCATGTATATTGCGAAAATAGAGGTTTTTCATTATGTGTACAAAGATTATGCCCCACTTAAATACTAGTCTTTGCATTTCCTCATACTTTATTGTATAGCTGAAAGATGAGTCAAACCGTAGCAATTGTTCCCGTGCTCGAAATATAAATGAGGATATTGTTTTTAGTCAGCCAATTAATCAGTTCGCTTTTGTCTATTAATGAATTCAACTTTCAATTCATTCAGAACAAGCGATATTTCGGATGCCGGTCAGTATGTGATCCGAAATCCGAAAATGATATGCACAGTTTTGATGTGATCTTAAAACAAAACGCTACGCATAACATTGACGTTTACATTTAATTGAGGAATCCAAGTTCCCAAAATATTTATTTGAATCATTAAATTACGGTCTGATTTTCAACTCATTATTTTAAAACATAAAATCTAGATGGGATTCGGAATTTTTTAAAAAAATTGTAGTTTTGGCGTCGAACCCAGATTGTTCTGTACACAGTGTGAGTTACATGCCTATTTATTGGGCATTGAAAGCGATAAGATGTAAAATTGATAAAGATTTTAATATTCCGTCCATTCTCCTGAGTGGATGACAGAGACTTCTCGCACTTCTCACAAAATAAGTGTTTCAAAATAATAGTTTCTTCTACGAACATAAAAATGACGACAATCTAAGCCGTTTTTAAGCCAGGATATCGATGTCAGCCTAAAGTTTGTCGATCATTTCTGTTGTTTTCAACTTCTGCTTTACTATTACTGGAGTCTGGTCTTCCATCGCTGTCTAGAAGTAGTCCTCTGGTATATTTTATTTGTCCAGCCAAGCAGCTTAATCTATTTCAACATGATTTTCCGCCGTTCCCACCTTTTGGTCTCTGTCACAGACAGCCAATTGAAGAGCAAACTTTTCAGCACATATTAAGTCATTCGCTTACATTTCGTCTACCACTTTTGAGTTAAAAAAATAATAGGCCAACTCCAAAATTTCAGTTAGCCTACATTTGATCTTATTTTTCTAAAAGTTTGGCAGGGCGATATTTACCATTTCTTGCTGTTTCATTTTTATTCCTTTCACATTTGTGGCAAGAAATGCTACTGCCGATGCTTCGTCTCGAATAAATACTCGAATTCTTTTTCTCTTATTTTGACTGTTTGAAAGGAGGTCTACTAATATGTGTTGTAGATGCATTGGGATCTTTTTATCAATACGCCACCCCCCCCACCTCTTAACTCATCTTTCGAACTGGTCTCAGTCACATCCATCTTAAATTCATCTTTCCAAATCTATTTCAGGTCACACCAATCGTAATCCGTCCTTCCTTAAGTAGATCCGATCACATCTAATTAAAAAAACTTTATTTTATTCATTCTTTAAAAACCTTTTCATAGTTCTGAATTGTACATCGCACACTAAATTAGAATCAAGATTTGTTAATCAGAACCTAAACCAGCACCAAATGACGATCTGCCGGTTATCGGCGTATAATGAATTACAGTACTGACATATTCACATGGCCAGGAAAGCGACGACGGACGGAATCTTGGTCTTTAATATGAGAACCCCAGCAGAGAACATCCAGCAAGAGAGGTTTAATATCATACAGATGTGCTTTGTATGCTATAAACTAGAAGAACACCCAACCACGACCTGCCACGACAATAACAAACTGTGGTGCAGTGAATGCGCCACAGAAGGACATCGGTTCGCTAAGTGCGAGAGCACTAAGAAGAAATGTCTCAACTGCAAAGGGGAACACAGGACCATGGCCCTGAACTGCCCAAAGCGCCGAGATATAATCAAAAGGAAGGAAGAAGAAGAGAAGAAAGCTAAGGATATGACATAGGCGAGCACCGCCAAGAAGAATGGGGGAAGTGAAGACAGCACCTGCACATATGAGCATCACAGGAGATCTGAGTGCAAAGATTCTGATCTGCATTACTCACGCAAATGTGGCTAATGCAGTGAAGCCTGGTTGTTACAACCAGGTCCTCAATGCACTCTTAAAGGCAAACAATCTTCCTTTAGTGATCATGCCTGTTCCAAGGTATTCAAGGAATCAGTCATAAGAAATAACACTGTTAAATCTGGACTGAAGAAGATCATCGGAGAAATCCGAAGAGGACGAAGAAGAAGAAGAAAAGCTAAAAATGAGGAGGGATCCTCCTCTTTAGACAAAAATGAGGGCCCCTGCACCCGTACATGAGCTACTTAGTTTAATAATTATATTATTGTAGGAATAGATCACAGTAACATATCAGTGATCGAGAATTGTTGGTACCCATGATAGCTATAACCTGTAGAAGGAGAGATGAATTATTATGAGTCAATATCAGAGAAACAACCTTAATTTGGTACATATTTGTTGAAATTGTAAACATAAATATGCATTTTGAATAAAATAATGATAAGTAGCATTTATTTCTTGAAAAAAAGTATAATTTTGAAAAAAACCAAAAAAACCCGAGTTTTATTCTGGGTTTTTCCAAATCTCAGGTTTTTTCAAAAAATAAATGCTACAAGCATTAGTAGAATAGCCTAGAATAGATATCTATATTTTTATAATAACAATTAATTAGTTTAATAATTAATTACTATTAATTAGTTTAATTAATTCCAACGCCTGGACGATGAAAAGGACTCTTTACGGAAATGTATTTAGAGAAATTGATGCAGAAATTAATTTCGGAACACGGGATCGACACGCGTAATGCCGAAATGAAAATCTGGAACTACGATGTGTTGATCACGAATTATTCGCATGAGCTGTTCGACGGTGCCGCTATTGCAATAAAGAAAAGGATTAAATACAAGCAAATAAGAAATCTAGAAGAATCCTACCTCGCGATTAAGGTCGAACTCGACATAGGAAAGTTGGTCATTGCTACCGGATATTAACCATCAAGGAGAGACGTGTTACCAATTCACACTCTGACTGGCCTATTTGGCAAAAGAGCCCCCACGATATTAATGAGGGATCTGAACGCCAGATGCCGAGAATCCGGTTACAGGACCTTAAACGCTATAGGAAGAAGCCTGGACCTATTGCTGGAGATAAACATTGCCCAGCGAATAGGCCCCGACTTTCCCACCTTTGTCAGAGGAGAAAGTGCCACAAAGCCAGACATCTGTCTGGCGAATCTTCAACTACCGTTTAATTACTACATGAAACCAGTCCAGGTACCATGTAGTGACCATATAGGGATCCTACTCACTACCGACAGGAACCCTATACAAGTCCCAGCTATAGTCAGAAAAAAACTACAGAAGAGCACAGTGGGCACGGTACGCGCGCCTTCTCGAGGTGTACGATCCCCCCAACTTGGACGAGGCAATTCTCAAGGAAATTGACGAGGCATTCGACGGCCTCAATAACCATCTCATCAACGCAGATAGGGCTTGTATCCCTAAATCCGAGTATAGGATCATCTATAACTACAGATGGACCGAATACATGAAGGATTTATACCGTGAGCTGAAATTATTGAATGAGATTAACATCAGGAATGCATCAGTTGACTTAATGCAACGAAGTAAGGAAATGAAAGAAGAACTCAATGAGTTTATCCTCGAACAACAATGAAGGCGATGGGATCATGCAATCGATAGCCTCGAACACGAAGCAACTCCCAAAGAATTTTGGAATAAGATCAGACGTCTCAAAGGAAGGACTAGGAAGAAAAAGATCGAACTCCTAAATGAAGACGGAAACATCGAAACAGAAGAAGGAAGAATTGAAGAGCTATTTCGAAGTTATTGGGAAAAGATCTTCAGTATAACTGAGGATTAAAACGAAAACTATGACCTAGAGTTTGAAGGCAACAACATAGACGAGCTTAACGACCAAATACACAAGACGCACCCTGACCACCAGGTGGATAGACAGCGCCGAGATTACCGAAGAAGAACTACTCGACGCGCTCCGCTCATTCCGACAAAAAACCCAGGACAATCGGGGCTTACAAAGTTAAACTTTGAAAATACACTAGCCAATGTCATCGAAGGGATGAGAAAGATATTTAACGCCTGTCTAAACACGGGATACTTTCCAGATGCTCTTAAAACGGCCATGATGATTTTCTTGCCTACCGGTCAATTTCACTTCTAGACTTTGGCGGGAAGCTCTTCGAGAAGATCCTCAACCGAAGACTAGTGTCTCGCCTGGAGGACAACTCCCTCTTCAACCCACATCAATTCGTGTTTAGGAGGAAGCGAAGTATGGAAATGGCAATTAATGTCATCACGGAAAAGCTAGCCCAAGCAAAACGGTAAAGGAGTTACGTGGACATTATTTGTCGGGATGTATCAAAAGCGTTTGATAAGGTGTGGCAACGGAGAATGCAATACAAGATCTTACGGCTGTGCCTAAATGAAAACTTAGAAAGAACTCTGTGATTATATCATGGAGAGAGCGGCGTACATTAGTTTAGGGTGCACGGACGGACCAAAGTTTCCGCTCACTGCGGGCTTCCCGCAGGAGGGGTGCTTGTCCCACACTCTCAATTTGATTTACACCGCTGATGTTCCAGCCTCTGTAAACCCCACTTGCCTCAACATTCAATTCGTCTATGATTTCACCCATATAATCACTTGTACATGGAAGAATGCGCCTTGGCAAGCTCGTATGACAGCAGCACAAGTTAAAAACCTTAATACCTGCGAGGCCCGATGGAAGATCCGCACCAACCAGGAAAAGTTCAAAGTAGTCCTCATAGGCAGGAGACTACTTCACGACGTCAGGGTGGGGGATAGACGTTATCCCTACACCACGGAGTGCAATGTACTCGGAATTAAGATTACTTCAACCGGGTACAAGAAGCACGTCCAAGAGAGAATCACCAAGGCCACTGCTGCAGTCAAAACTCTATACATGTTCAGAAATCTTCGTGAAAGCAATAAGAAAAAGATCTGCAATGCACTTGTAAGATCGACGCTGCTATATCCCGCTTCCGCCCTCTAATGTGTCTTGAAGACAAAAAAGAGGAAACTACAAGTGGTGCAGAATAAATGTATGTACCTAATTACAGATACATACAGACAAGAGAGAAGACGCCTGGAAGAGCTGCACCAGGGGGTGGGGTTAAGTCCCATTAAGATTGTCATAGAAGAACGGACAAGGAATATGCAGGAACTGGTTAATCGAGAATTGAAGGATGATATCGTCCAAATGATTAACCAGAACAGCAGAGGTATAAGTCGCGCCAGATTTCTGAGCTACGCTGGGCTTTTAGCTGGAGGAGCAGAAGTACCGTTCTACTCATGGGAATAAGAGTGTTTTTTACCCAAACCATTGACAATAAAACCAATCAAGAAAAGAAAACCTAATTACGAAACCTCACCAATTTCTACAAGAATTCACCGAATATCGACAGCAATTTCACCGATGAAGACCCAACAAAAACGAAGAAGACATCAAAGATAAAACAAAAGACACTATTTGCACTCACTATAAGATATACAAAAACACTAAGCATAATACTAAAATGATTAAAATAATTTATTACTATAACAGCAAATGCGCATAACATATCCAAAAACATTAATTTTATAGAAGACAAATGGCTTGAACGCTATAATAATATAAACTATCCCAAAGACAGCAAAGGAACCACAAAGCAATAAAATATTTAAAAGCGATAGGCCTGATCACCAGACACTTAGCATCTCTTTGCGTCCTACCACACTTCTTTCTCTTTTCACCACTTGTGCATTTTCAGCTATCTGTCCCCACACCCTTCATTTTCGAGTTGATTACTAGGGGCTGTTAGGAAGGACCTTCATAGGGAGGCGAAGAATCAGGTACTTACAGGGGTAACATTAGGTCCACGCTTAATTTCTCCAGTGAAGGTCCATTCTTCGAATGGACCTCCTAATAACTGTGTGCTTCTTGATTCACTTTAATAAATGAAAACCATTCGTTTGCCAGAATCAAAAGTGGCGCGTTTTCTTTCGGTTTTTCATTTTAGCCATAATTATCTGATTATGACCTCCATATGAGTTATGTATGTACCGTTGAAGTATGGAAACTACAGTAATTTTGTCATTTTGCGAAAAACCCCAAATAAATCGGTGTCATTTTTGATTGTTCAAAACAAAAATTTTATAATTAATGCAAATGAATGTCACTGTCGAGGATGAAGTTTCATCCAATTAAAAAAATATGCAGTTTTCTTTCTACAATTTTCATGATTTTACAAAATACTCCAAATTGTTTTCTTTACTTCTGTGAACTGTGGGTGAAAAAGCTTCTGAACATTTGAAGACAGAGGCAGAGAATACTCACGTTTGACGACTTTATCTGTGACGAGAGTTTGGAAGTAACTATGATTTATCCTCTAAATACTCATGAGACTGTCACATATAAAAAAAACTCCTATGAGCTTTAGCAACATATACGAAATAAAAGCATAATTTAAAACACACTTTTTATAACGTTATCTAAAATTCGGCGACTTGTTCATAAAATTGTTCTTCGTAAGTTCAGACCAGGAACCGGGTGATGTCTCAAATGGTAATTGAACTAATGAAAACCTCTATGAGAGAGGTTCAAGAATATTTGAAGATTGAAACCATCAGATCAGAAATGGTTTAGAGTCGAGGTGAATCATCGACCTTACGGAATTCTTCAGAAGTTAAGGGAATTTGTTACTCACGGATGTAAAAGGACAGCCAGGGGGAAATATGAAATTTAAATCAGAAAATAGCCCAGGACTGTTCCTCACCTTCAAGAACCAGTGTTTTTGAACATCCTTGAACATCCAACCACAAAAAGCTGCATTAATTAATGAGTAACTTGAATAGAACAAAAAAGTTATGAGTGTCTAGTTTGTGTGAGTGAACATGTGACGACCAAGGCCGTGAAGGCAGCGGAGAGACGAGGGAAGAAATCAAGCAGAGAGGAATCCTTTGATCACACCTGATGGAGAGATCGACCACACGTGGGACCACTTAAATGGGAAGTGAATTATAGTGTGGTGCCCAATTGCAAGGTGGGGTAGTAAGGGAGTGACGTGTGTTGTTGGGAACTATCTATAAATTTGAATTATCCTTCCCCTTTGCTAATTCTATTTCTTTTTATAGTAAATTATTTTTAGCCGCGTGCGACTCTACATCTCAGTATGTCGGTCGGTCCCCGTTTTGCTTTTTTTTTAATAACATCATAACTATTCGGTCGAACCAAACGAAATTTGAAACCCTTATGATGTTATACATTTTCTTTCGAATGATATAATTGTCAAGGTCTAACTAAGGTTAGTCTTTGAATTATTGAAAGTTTTGAAGGTCTTAAGGTCATAAATCAGAATAAATGAGAGCACGTGACTTTTGGGTCAGCAGACCTTGTTTTTACTCCTTCCCCACTGATGAAGTTGCAGAGTTTCCTTTAGTACAGGGTAAACCCACAAAAACCCCCTTACAGGCAGTGTCCACGAATTCATTGCAGTGGTGAAGAGTGGCAGCGTGATCGAAGAAGTAAAGGCGAGGAATCCAATGCACAGAAGAACGTCCGATGAAGTGTATGGTGTGGAATGTAACGTTGAATGAAGATGGTTGAAGGCGCCAAAGGGCAACAACAGCAGGTTCGATCTATCGGAGAGGGTCCCTTGATGCCCCAGGTGTTGGGGCGAGACCAAGTCAATGGAGGGTTGAGGAACTTCATTTTTAGAAATTCGCCTACTGGTATTTAGGACGTTTAACGCCCCCTTTCGCCCATTGTTGGGTCTATCCAGGCGTGCAAAAGAGAGTGAGAGATTTCAAAAAGGGTGAAAAAGATGACCCGAGAGGGAGAGAGAGCACCAGTTTCTCCCGGGGCACTGGGGTAGGGAGGGCTTGCTGTTCCTCCCCGTTACAGGCTGTAGCAGGGCATTACCCAGGTTACACCATCTACCCCCTTGCGGGGACAAACAGTTGTAAAATGGTGACGTCCAGCGAAGGGTGGGGGAGGCAAGATGTTTGGAAATCAGTTTTTTGTCAATGGAAGAACGCTGACGATAACGAGAGGTTGGGGCACGGGGCACGCGATGGTTGAGTGAAATGGAAAAAGAGAAACAGAACTGAATGAGTTAGTGTTCGGAAATGGCCGTCCATGGTTAGCACTACTATTCTAATCCACTTCCCATTTAAGTGGTCCTAAGATGGAGGGGAGAAACGATCGGGAGAAGAAATATAATTAGCATAAAAAACGAATAAGACTTAATTAAATAAAATAAAAAGATGTGTTGTCGATCTCTCCATGGGGTGAGATCGAAGGATTCCTCTCCGCTCGATCTCTTCCTTCGTCTCTCCGCAGCCCTCGCGACCTCTGTCCTCCCATATTCACTCACTCACATTAAACACTAAGAAATATTTTGTTTTACTCAATTTACTCATTAATTCATGTAACCTTTTGTGGGGGGAGAGGTTCAGGGAGGGTCAGAAACACTGGAGCTTGACGTGGAGAAACAGCCCTGGGACTATTTTCTGGGTAACAGATTCCCTTGTATGATGAACAACTCCGTAAAGTCGATGATTCTCTCGACTCTAAACCATTTCTAATCTCATGTTTTCATGAATCTCTTTCATAAAGGTTCTCATTAATTCACTTATCCTTTGAGACATCACCCGGTTCCTGCTCTGAACTTACGAAGAACAACTTTAAGAACAAACCGCACCTTATAATAAAAGTGTTTAAATTATTCCAATAATTTGCTAAAGCTCGTATGACTTAAGAATATTTAGAGAATAAATCATAGTTACTTTCAAACACTCGTCACAAATAAACTCGTTAACAGTAAGTATTATCTGCCTTTTGTAAAGCCATGGAACTTGTAGCAAGAAAACTATGCAACTGTTTTTTATTCGATGAAACCTCATCCTCGACGGTGATATTCCTTTGAATAAAATATAAAATTTGGTTTCCGAACAATCAAAAATGACACCAATTTATTTGTGTTTTTCGCAAGATGATAAACCTAGTTTCCATCCTTCGAAAGTACATACATATCTCCCATGGAGGTCATAATCAAATATTAAAAGCTAAAATGGGAAACCAGACGAAAGCGCACCACTTTTGAATCTGGCAAATGAAAGGTCTTCATTTATTGAAGTGAATCAAGAAGCACAGAGTTTTTGGGTGGTTTTTTTCGCGGCGAGACAAGGGGATGCCAAACTTATAGATCTTTAAGACAAGAAATGTTTGGGGGTTTCATTATACAGACCTGAACAAAAAGATCAAATGAAGGCTAACTGAAACTTTGGATTAGGTCTATTACTTTGTTAAGGATCATTCCTTCTATATCGCAATATAATTGACTGTTAAAAGTCGACTATACATATGTAAGGGAATGGTTTAAAATGGGCTGAGAATGTGGGAACAACGGAAACTCCTGTTTAAATAAATGAAGCTCGCTTGGCAGGAAGATGAAAACTATACCAGTGATGACTTTTAGACAGATCTTAGACTAGAAGTAACTAATAGTGAGGCAGATGAAAAAAAAAAAAATCATGTGCTAAGAATAGACGATCCATTGGTCTAGGGATAAAAGCGGCTTAGAATGTCGTTATTTTTATGTTCGTGGAAAAAAATGATACCTATAAACCAATTATTTTGAGATAAGTGTAAGAAGGCTCTGTCATCCACTCAGATAAATAGCAGCAATACTCACATCTTTATCAATATTACATCACAATGCTTTCAACAACCTAGTAATAGACAAATAAACCCTTAATATGGAACTCTTGGCTCTATGTAAAAACAAGAAAATATTACCACAAGAAACTTTCCAATCTCATCTAGATTTTATGTTTAAAAATTCTGCCTTCAAATACAGACATTAATTTAATGATTCTAAATAAATGTTTGGGGGGTGGGGGTTCTCAATTAAATGTATATATCAACGTTATGTGCAGTGTTTTGTTTGTAGATCACATATTAAAACTGTGTATGTACTCTATTGGGTATGGAAAAGCCTATTAGTCTACCTGGTCATGAAAGGACGAGGATGGGGCGCTTTTAAGAAGAGATGGACTCATTCGGTTTGAACTTTCTTTGTTCTTTCGGGTGTTTGCCATTCAGGATGGATTAGTTTGGTTCCTCTCTTTGACTTCCCTTTAGCGACCCTTGATTTGGCAAGCGCTCGTCTCTTAGGATCCATGCAGGAGTTGACGCTTGGATCACGGCATTTTCCACTTGAGCCAGAATTTAATGGTTGGGATCTTTTTTTACGTTAACGCCCTCTTTCACACATTGATTGGTCTTTACAGTCATGTCAAAGATAGTGGTCTATGTAAATGTTTTCAATATGTAGTGTTGTAAACATAGATCTAATGCCATGTTTTATATTTAGAATAATGTTTAGAAAAATATTTGGGGGGCGAATTTGACGCCATCACGAGGATAAGGTTAGGTTAGGTTGGGTAAAAAATGTTTAGGAACAGGCAAAAAACAACAAAGTTTTCAAATTTATTTATCAAGAGGAAAATATGAAACAATCTCATTGTTTATTTGTTTGGCTTAATCTTTGCCTCCGCTTCTCCTCCGCCATAGAAATTCGCTCAAAAAGAGACCAATAAAGAACGTGCGAGGCTTGTTCCTTTTTTGTGTCGCATCTTTGTGTTCGCCCAAAGGGATTATATTTTGTTTGTCTGCTCACCTGTTAATGGATCCTTAAAATGCTTTGAGTGGTCCACAGTTATGGGCTATCTATCGACGTGACTGACTGATAGACTGACTAACATACCGTACTCACATTACGAGCCTCGAACGCCATAGCCTAACCATACCCTCGCGATAGCCTATTTCGCTGTCGAGCCTCTTCCGAAAAGGACTCAATATTATTTTCTGTATTTTAGAAGAAAATTGAAAAGTGTCTTAATTTTTGACGCTGAGGGGATACTAGTCAGAAAATAAACACCACTTATATTTTTATTGTATAATATAATCGTAAGTTTAAAGATTCTTTCCTATTTTCCCACATCGAAGTGGTAATAGAGTTTGTAGTAATCTAGAAGTAAAATTAATAAAAAATACATCGATCTCACTACTAAAAATGAATCGGAAAGGTAGAATGATTTTTGCTAAATCCATTAATAGACGAGCATTAAATTTTCCAAATGCATTTACCTTGTTCAGTTGCGTATATTGGAATTAATCATTTAAAACAAAACTTCAAATTAATTTTTCAACCAATTTATTTGGAGTTTATGATTTATACATCTCAAATTGGATTCGACATCGCCCTTAATTCACGTACATGTCGCATCTTTTGCCCCGAAATTTCTAACTTCCAGCCTCGAAGTCAAATGAGAATATTTTGGTGTCTTACCCAATAAAACAAACAAACAAACAAACAACAAATAATTTAAAATGAAAGGGTGAGATAACATTGACAGGGCGGTTAATACTATTAATAGAATCATGCGATAACTAAGAAAATTACAGGCACGCGGAGAAAGGATGATAAGGGTTTTATCGTAATATCATAAACAATTGTAAGAAACAGTGCGTAAACTCTTATTTTGACGCTTTTATATTAACAAACTTTGATAATTCGGAGCTGCTGTTACACACAAGCTTTGCAGGCCAGAACATTTCATTTCTAGAATCACAACTATTCAACATTTTACAATCGTCATGCAACTTTACATTCCTTATCGTCACTTTACTGAACTACATCAATACTTTACAATACAGTCATAAAATATATAATTTAGTAGAGTTTTTACCTCCGATTGGTATTTTAAAATGAAGTCTCAATACTACAAAGAGAAACTACAGTAAACCTAGGGTCCAAACCACGGGTCAGTACAAAATATGAGCGTGAATTACACCCGGTGACTGACCATACTCTATGTAGCTTAACTTCGTTCAAATTGAAAGAAGTGTTTCTGCGCAGCTGACCCGAAGCACAATCTACATTCATGTTTTTACTTTGATTCATATCATACATGATGGAGTATGTGAAAAGTCACTTTGCCCATCGAGGGGGTTCTTTTGTGCGAGGGGTTGGGCGGAAAAGAGGAATTCAACTAAATAAAGAGATGATCTAAATGAACAGTTAAAACGCGACTTTTCCTCTAGAAAACAGACAAATTATGCGCTTTTTCACACCTCCTAAATCTCAGGATAATATTTAGGGCGAATATTAAGGGATGTTCGTTTCAAGGAATATTTGTGACCACGGAATTGATACCAGTTTATACAATCGGCATTGGAAGTGTGATTACCTTCGTAAGGGAAACCGTTGAGATTAGAATGGTGGCATGAGCCGTACCACCAAGCACCTTGGTAGGCTTGGGCACAATTTTTGTCATTACTGTCGTTATCTTGATCTTTTGTAGAGAACTGCTTACCATTTTGGTGAGTAACGAGAGCATCACCCGCGTTGCCCGAATACGACCCCACCGCGAGGCGGTACTTGTCCGTGACGTCTCCGATATAGAAGTAGTCGTACTTGGCCCAACGCTTTTTGCCCTCAAAGTCCTCGAGGTCAACCCGGAGTTCCATGAGGACGTCACTCGAGAGGGCATGGATGGTGTCGAGGCCGAGCCAGAACTCACCTCCGTCTAAATTTCCGAAGCCGAGTCGGTACTCGACCCATGTGCGGAAAAAGTCTTCCCTCTGAGGAAGAGCTTGGCGCTGTTGGAACACCGTCCAGCCACCACCGTCTGTCGTCTGGTCGCAGAGCACCGCGACCGGGCGGTTAGGACAGCATGAGTACGGGTATACGGTTCGAGCCCCGGACTGGGTGTCCCCGCGGTGGAGTAGATCAGCGCAGTTTCGAGGTGGGTTCTTATGCCCCTTCAATTT
The DNA here is from genome assembly GCA_963969495.1 of Ceratothoa steindachneri. Lineage (NCBI taxonomy): Eukaryota > Metazoa > Arthropoda > Malacostraca > Isopoda > Cymothoidae > Ceratothoa > Ceratothoa steindachneri. The sequence continues at coordinate 115,214 of CAXAKS010000225.1, read as the reverse complement.
CGCGATGATGTCCAAAATGAGGTTTATTGGAGTCTTGATCTCGCTGATGACAGAAGTCTTTAATATGTTTTCACAGAGAGCGAGACTTTTGGAGACGCACGAAGGAGAGAAACCGATCTCGCTGAAGAGGGTCGCGAAGTCGTCTGCTGAAGAGGCTCCTGCCTCTCTACAAGTGACACTCGAAACGACTCCCATCGCTATCACCAAATTCACGCCCTTCAACATCGTGCCTTGGGAGGAAAGTGACCTTGATGCTTAAAAGCTCTGAAATGACTGAGAGTACAGAGAAAATCCTCGTTTTATGGCAATTCTGTGATGTTATCGAACATTTTTTATGTGGAACATTTCAACGTATTTTGTAGGCGTTGCTGGGACATGGGGGCGTCACCTCATAAATATTTATCGGAATGAGGCGTATATTTTGAAAAAAAATTTTTGTGCTAAAATAGTGCGACTGATTTCCATTCCTGTTTCTTTTTACTCCCTCACCATTAATGCTTTAGAGGATCAAAGACGTATTCAAATTCACCAAATTATGCATCTGTATTGATTATATTTTCCACTAAATTCTTTCTATTCACAGTATATGACTTTTAATAATATCGCTCTTTGTTGTTCTTCTCATTGTACTACTTGCAACGGAGGTAAGGCGTGAGTATGTGCATAATCTTTTATCTTCTTAGCAAACAATATCCACCTTGAAGTATATTTAGTCCCTTTGGATTGGTTATACCAAATTTGAAATTACAAATTTGAGACCCACGGATTATACCGAGTTAATCTTCAGTAAAAAATTGGTAGCACCAATTTTAATCAAAGGACCCCAAAATAACGCAAGACCCATTTCATTCATTTCATTCGCATTTAAGTTATATAAAATATCTTCCGTTTGTATTTTTTAAGTCTTGTCGAGAGTAGTTTCTATTAATTTATGTTTCTTATTCTGTCGGTCCTTACGAAAGGAGGATAATTTTAAGACGGCCAAAGCCATAAATTAGCCCATTGGGTAATTCACTTAGTGTGGTTAAGGGCGTCATTAAGACACTCGATGTAGTAAAAAGGTCGTAAAAATTGCCATGAAAACATGAATGGATTCTTCGTTCAATCGGTCTTTTTTCTCAGGAATTGAAACCTATTTTCCTCAGTCTATCTTTAATGAATCATTATCACTGTACGGGTTTCAACTCAGTGGCACAACTCTCAACTCTTTAAAGTATTATTATATTTATATCCATTCGAAGCTTAGATTACAGAACTGTACTGCTGCTACAAGTTACTTACTGATTCTCTCTCTACTTTTGTCATGTTCAGATGCATTTTAACGTTTAAATTTAACTCATCGAAAGTGAGAAAAGAGTTTAAAATAAAATATTTTACTCATCAAATGAGTGATTAATATTGAAGCAATCTATTGTAGTCATTTTGTAGAACACGACCTAACGGTTAAATTTAGATCTTCTATTATTTCCCAAACAACCTACTACAGGAAATCTCAATTCTCTTCAGCGGATACCACAGAAGAAAATAACGAAGAAAAAACAACCTACTACAGGAAATCCCAATTCTTTTCAGCGGATACCACAGAAGAAAATAACGAAGAAGAAACAACCTACTACAGGAAATCCCAATTCTCTTCAGCGTATACCACAGAAGAAAATAACGAAGAACAAACAACCTACTACAGGAAATCCCAATTCTCTTCAGCGGATACCACAGAAGAAAATAACGAAGAACAAACAACCTACCACAGGAAATCTCAATTCTCTTCAGCGGATACCACAGAAGAAAATAACAAAGAACAAACAACCTACAACAGGAAATCCCAATTCTCTTTCGCGGATACCACAGAAGAAAATAACGAAGAACAAACAACCTACTACAGGAAATCCCAATTCTCTTCAGCGGATACCACAGAAGAAAATAACGAAGAAGAAACAACCTACTACAGGAAATCCCAATTCTCTTCCGCGGATACCACAGAAAAAAATAACGAAGAACAAACAACTTACAACAGGAAATCTCAATTCTCTTCAGCGGATACCACAGAAGAAAATAACGAAGAAGAAACAACCTACTACAGGAAATCCCAATTCTCTTCAGCGTATACCACAGTAGAAAATAACGAAGAACAAACAACCTACTACAGGAAATCCCAATTCTCTTCAGCGGATACCACAGAAGAAAATAACGAAGAACAAACAACCTACTACAGGAAATCCCAATTCTTTTCAGCGGAAACCACAGAAGAAAATAACGAAGAACAAACAACCTACTACAGGAAATCCCAATTCTCTTCCGCGGATACCACAGAAAAAAATAACGAAGAACAAACAACTTACAACAGGAAATCTCAATTCTCTTCAGCGGATACCACAGAAGAAAATAACGAAGAAGAAACAACCTACTACAGGAAATCCCAATTCTCTTCAGCGGATACCACAGAAGAAAATAACAAAGAACAAACAACCTACCACAGGAAATCTCAATTCTCTTCAGCGGATACCACAGAAGAAAATAACAAAGAACAAACAACCTACAACAGGAAATCCCAATTCTCTTTCGCGGATACCACAGAAGAAAATAACGAAGAACAAACAACCTACTACAGGAAATCCCAATTCTCTTCCGCGGATACCACAGAAAAAAATAACGAAGAACAAACAACTTACAACAGGAAATCTCAATTCTCTTCAGCGGATACCACAGAAGAAAATAACGAAGAAGAAACAACCTACTACAGGAAATCCCAATTCTCTTCAGCGGATACCACAGAAGAAAATAACGAATAAAGTAAAATGCAAAGAATGACGATATCATTTTTAAAAGCAATTCTGTCATGTCTAATCTTTAACTAATTATGTATCAGTGCTTTGGGAAGTTCGAATTACCAGATATATTCTAATATAATTTTTCTTATTGTTGTAATAGTATCCTAGAAGTACTACTTTGATGGTGGAGAGGGCGTATCGCCCATTATAAAGTCAACAAGCGCCTTTATAGATGATATAACATAACATAATTTCACAGATGACTAAAGCCACAAGGGCCTATCAAAGGTCATCCACATCTGTCAAAATCCACCCACAAAATGCATCCATAGGATTGTGTCAGATTATGCATCTACAATATACAATTTGAACCATCTACAGGAATGCATCGAAAACAAAAGGTACCATCGTCAAAATCCAAATCACCCATTATATACAATAATAAAAAAACTGCATCCAGAGGAAAAATCCAGAATGACTCCTAGTCCTATTACTACCTTCTAACTCAAATGACTTGCTAAAATACAACTTATCCATCCCAGAACAGATTTTAAAAAGCTCAATCATATCTCCCCTCACACACCTTCTTTCAAATGAGAAGATATTTGTTTTCAATTCTGTTGGTTAAATCGCCAATACTTTAAAGCTACCCTCATCAGCAAAAATTGACACTTTGCTATTTACTGCATTCCCAAGATGATTTATATAAACTATGGATAATAAAGGGCCTAGAACGGATCCCTGAGCTACGCCACTGATACTCGTAACGACCCTCCTTTGTGACCTCACTCCATCCAGTACAACTCTGTTTCCCGTCTTTCAGCGATTCAGCTATCCAATTCAAAACTTTCCCACAGTTCCCATCATTTTTAATTTGTGAACTATTCTCCTATGTGGAACCATATAAAAAGCTTTGCTAAAATCTAAGTAAATTACATCAACATTCTCTCCCTTATCTAATTGTTTAGTTACATAATCGATAAAATCCAGTAAATTTGTTAAACACGATCTACCTCATCTAAACCCATGCTGAGCTTCATTTATTAACCTACCATAATCTAGATGGTCAGAAATTCCCTTCTTAACTATCTTCTCAAGAATTTAACAAACGAGAGAAGTTAAGTTTCCCGGTCTAAAGTTATTCGGGTCCTTTTTACTTCCCTTTCTAAAAATTGGCACTACATTCGCTAATTTCCAATCATTAGGTATTTCTCCAAACTCTAGTGATCTAGTATATAACTTCTCAAGAGCTACTGCAATACTATCTACGCCTTCTTTGAGTAACCTAGAATGAATGTTGCCTGGGCCAGATGACTTACTAGTATTTAATTCCGATATAAGCTATTTAAATATTTCTCTGTTCACATCAATGCTATTCAACACTACTTCACTTAATTGAGATATATCATCAATTATTATATCTGGATTCTCTTCACTAAATACTGAATATAAATAATCATTAAGAACCTCTACTATTTCCTCGTCAGATTCTTTCAAAACCCCTTCATATCTAATAGGCCATATTTTATCACTGTTAGATTTGTTATTAATTTTATAAAACTAAAAGGTTTTCTTGGACCTTTATTATTATTTTGAGTTAAATTAATTTCTGCCACCATTTTGCTCTTATTAATATTCTTATTTAGCTCATTTCTGGTCGACCTATATTGATTTAAGTTGTCAAAAGTACTTTCTCTCTGTCATCTTTGTAATTTATCGTAATCGCTCCTATAATAATTCGGAGATGTTCTACCTTCCACTATTCCCGTGTTAAAAGAAACAATTGATGATCGCTTTTTCCAATGCTTCCCCGACAGTCAATTCCTGAATCAAGTGATCATCATTTGAAAGAACCAGAACTAATATATTGGCACTACTTGTAGGCTTAATAACAAATTGAGTCAATAAACTATCCTCAAAGCATTCTATAAAGTTACAACTTGCTCTATCCTTTCCTATCATATTTTCCCAGCCCACAGAATTTAAATTAAAGTCGCTAAGAATAACTGCATCTACTTCACATCCTTTATTTATTTCCCTGATAATTAACTCATGAATACAATCAATCTGTCCGGGTGGTCTATAAAAGGCCCCCAAGTGTATTATCCTATTTATACTGACTCTAATATCTATCTACAGTTACTCAACTTCTTCTTGCTTCATAGAATTATTTTGATTTGAAGAAATGCTATTTCTGATATAAATAATCAACCCACCTCAAGTCCTATCTTTCCTTTGACTAATGTACACATCATAACCCTGTAGTTCAAATGCTCTCACATTGTTATTGGATATACCAATTAATGAGTCACAACTGTCTAATTAAATTGTCTTGGATTTGTCACACTTCCTGAATCATAGGATGGGGGAGCGGTGCTTGGACTGGGGTTAAAGAGAAATAAGGCTGGGGACATATTACACTAGGTAACAAATTTTAACTTTTTGTTTGTTACAGAAATGTGAATAAGTGTTTCTAATTAGTTCGAAGGCGCTGAATCTGAATTTGAAAACAAAAATTCTCTATTACTTCTATATTTTGTGTAATGACCCCCCCCCCCCCCCCATCTTTTCGCTATTTGTTCCGATTAATAAATAAAATTATTTTCTGATTTTTTAATTTCCTTCTTTATTCTGGCTTAGGAAAGACAGTGTACATCACTGGCGAAGTTACCCCCCCCCCCCTCCCTCCCAAGTTATGAAGATTTTATTGTTTTGATTAAGTTTGTTATGCACTTAAAGTTTAAAGAAACTCTGGTGTAGCCTTCTCGTTTTTCTTTTGTGAGACATCAAAGTTTGTTTTTGTCAAGACCAGCAATAATTCCCCATCATATTTGGATTAAATTTTCCTTGGTACCTCGTCTCCATAACGAAAATTTGTTCACGAAAATGTTCACTTTGTTCATCACTAACCGCTTCCAGATTTTCAGGAAAGAAATCTTGATGAGAATGCAGAAAATGCATTTTAAGTGACATTCTACATCCTATCTTATCATAGGCTTCCAGCATATTGTTTACTCTTTCTCGGTAATTTGGAGATTTAAAATTGCCGAGAAAGTTTTCAGTGAATTCCACAAAGGATGTCCATGCTTTGCGTCCCTTTTCATTGAGACACAAAGTGAAGGAATCATCAGAAACAACTCTGCGAATTTGTGGTCCAGTGAAAACTCTAGCTTTTATTTTTGCATCAGTTAATGATCCTTTGAATTTGTTTTTCAAATATTGAAAGCCTTCTCTTCTTTGATCCATACCCTTTATAAAAGTTTTCATTAACCCTAATTTAATGTGAAGAGGTGGAAGATGAACTTTTTGGGGATCTATTAGAGCAACAACAATGTGTTCTTCTCTGACTGGCCATTCTCTCTTTTTATAGTGATTTTTATCATCTCTGCTATACCATAGACATAAAAAGCAAATGTACTTTGTGTATCCCAACTGTAACCCAAGAAGTGATACAACTTTCAAATCACAACAGATGTTCCAGGTATGTTCTTTGTACTCAATAAGTTTCAGCAATAGTTGCATTGATGAATATGTTTCTTGAAGACCTGTAGCGTGGCCTACAGGAATTGCAGCTTTTTCATTCCAATTGTGCAGCAGAACAGCTTTAGGACTTACCTTATTAGAGTCAATGAAACGTCTCCACTCATTAGGATCATAGTCACAGCCGATTTCCTGCATCAAGCCACTAATATTGTTGCAGTAACATACAATATTTTCTTGTGAATAAAATTTTTATAACTTCTGGTGACGATCTCGAAAGAAGGATACCCTAACATCTGGAAGGAGAAGATTTCTTTCTTGTAATCTGGAGGCAACTAACTCAGCCTTTTCTTTACTCAGATCTAAATCTCGTACCAAGTCATTTAAACCTTGTTAGCAAAATAAATTTGGTTCTGTATCTTGATCAATTGGAACATATGTTTGATCTTCTTAAATTTCTCGAGAAATCAATGTGGAATCATCATCTGAACTAAAATATTCACTTATTGTAGTAGATGGCTTCGGTACTGGAGTAGATTCATCATGTGGTGCCGCTTTCAACGCTGATGGGCAATTTGGATAAACAATTTTAGATTTGTTTTTCTTTGAAAATCCAGCCACATTTGTTAGGCAGAAAAAATGATCATCAAAGTGATTTGAGGGCTCACACCATATCATGGGAACAGAAAATGGCAATGCCTTCCTCTTCCCATTTAACCAAGCTGTCAACATTGTGTTACACTGAGTGCAGCAAATATAAGGGGCCCAATCTCGATCCTGGTCCCCTACTTTGCATCCAAAATAGTATCTGTAGGCTCGCTTCATCGTTACTGCTGTTTCTATTTTTCTCCGTTCTGTCACTGGTGTGAATTGCCCACAAACATAACAAAATATGTTGGGGCTGTTTACACATCTGCGTCTAGAACTTGAAGCCATGACACGATTTCAAATACTAACTTGAGCGAGCAAACGATACACAATGTGAGATCCTTACCAAAAGTTTCTTATCAGAGCAAAATTTTGATAAACGTGTAATCTTCTTTACCAGTTACCCGCTATCAGTAGCAGAAAAGTTATCACAAATAAGTATGTATTAATCTGAAAAACTGAAGAAAAAAAAAACAGTAATTAGAATTCAATCATATTTGAGCTTCAATATAGTCTACTTTATATATATTAAAAATGTTAATATATATATTAAAAATTGCATATTGGTACAATATTGAGCAAAAGTGTGAAATGGCTTGAAAAGGAAAATTCAAATTACACAAAACCTATTCGTGATATGCAAATTCTAAAAACAAATTTGTAATCAGCGCCTAAAAATCTTCTGCTCTGTAACAAAAATCGTGTTACACAGTGTTATTCTCCAGAGTGAATGAGATACCACATCTACCAGAGCTTTCTACTCGAAGGGTATTATTTTCACTTTGTGGGAAGTTAGTTGGGTATTATCTAATTGCAAGTCAAAGAAGTTGAGGGTAGCTTTAAAGTGCAGTTACTTTAATAAGTTATCAGCTTGGGCTCATAAGTGGCAGATGACTTTTAACCTTAAAATACGAAAAGATATTAACATGGGGAGGGAAAATAGGGAATTTAGCTTTGAAATGGCTAAATTTAGTTGAGGATAAGAAGGACTTAGGTGTAGTAATTGATAGGACAGTGAAGTTTTCAAATCCGTGTATTGAAGCAAAAAATAGAGCAAATAGGGTGTTAGGATACATTAAAAGTAATGTTATCCACAAAAGTAAAGAGAATGTCTTTAAACTCTGCAACTCGTATGTCAGGCTACATTTAGATTATGTATACAAGCAGGGTCACGACATTTTAGACATGACATCAACCTGCTAGAGTCAGTACAAAGGAGGGCAACAAAAATAATCCCTTTCCTGAAGCACTTTGGATATGGAGATAGACTGAGGGTATTAAATATGTTCTGATTTGAAAGAAGGTGTGTGAAGGGAGATAGGATTGAGCTTTTTGAAATCTCTACCAAGATGGATTTTGAGTTGGAAGGTAGTAATATGACTATGAGTTACCACTTGAAAAAAAGTAAAACAGAGTGCTGGTTGGATGTTAGAAATACTTTTTCGTTAACAGAGTGGTAGATTACTGGTATCGTTTGCCAACTGAGACAGTAGATAGTCCAAATTTGAATGTTTTCAAGCGCAGATGGTATTATTATATTGGGAGGGAGGGTCAACTTCTTTAGGAGGAGGGGATTCTGGACTCATTCCTGTGGATGCAGGAATGAGTGATGCTCTTTGTTTCAGACGCATTCATGTGGATAGTTTATATTGTAGATGCATGATTTGATACAATTCTCTAGATGAAGCTTATTGGAGGGTTTTGACGGATGCGGATGACCTTCGCGCAAGCTTAAAGCTATATCGATGAGTTCCCACCCAGGACCACAGCGGGACATCACGCCCGTCTCTGTCTATGGAGAAAGCTGTCGTGAAATAAAAAAAACACCTCCCGGGCAGATCCAGTTGATTCGGCTTTCACCCATCATCAAGTCCGCCATATGCCATGCCTTGGGAGGATCCCATCCCTTCTTTATTTATCCATCCCCTTATCGGTGGTTCGGGGGATTGTGGGGCCGCAATACGACGGAGGAATCTCTCTCTGGTTTCTTTTGCTCATTCTACGCACATCACTCATTATTTTCTTGACATGGGAAAGAGTGTAATTTAATCTTCTATTACAGGTAAGAAGAAAAAGAGAAAAAGGAAGAACCAAATCACAAGGAAGGAACGCCCCACCTTTACGTACTCTCCTTGGCTATACAGTTACGGCCAAAAATCACTTTGCCAAGTTCTGTTCGCACAACAAAGAGTTGCACTCGTGCGACTAATTGAAGTCTACAACGGCTACATCGCCTCATGCGCCGAGCATAAGGATATGGACACCATACTCTGGAGACAAGGGTGCACCGAACTCTAGAAAAGAGGATTCGAAGCGCGAACCCCTCTGCAGGTGGGGGCCAATAGGAGCGTCATCTGTCGAAAAATTGAAAGCTGCATTGGAGAAAGAAGCACCGAAGTATTTAATAAGGAAATCGGAGAACAGCATCCATGGGCCAAGAGTAAACAACTAATAAAATTCAATAATCATACTCGTGTTTAAGAACACATTCCAAACCACCGAAATGGAACTCAAGGCAAATAGTGAAGGAATTCTTGCATTCAACACGAGAATTCCTTCAGAAAATATTGAAGAGGAGAAATTCCATAATATTCAAATTTGTTTCTCCTGCTACAAACTCAAAAACCACACGAGCCATTTCTCCCCAAATAAGGGCAAGAAGGTCTGTTAGCAATGCGGACAAGAAGGTCATCGGCTGAAAGAATGTTCTTCTACAACGAAGAAATGCCTGAACTGCAACGAAGAACACAGGACACTGGCGCTAAATTGTTCCAAAAGGAAAGAGATAATTAAGCGCGAATAAGACGAAGCACGAATCCGTAGCACCCAGAGCTTTCTCAATATTTGCACCCACAAGGTGAAAAATTTCAATTATCAATCTATCATTAACACCGTACTTATTCCTCTTTTTGTTTTACGTAGATAAATCGCCGGTGCTTATTTAGGTCTCGTCTCATTCGGTATCAGGACAACTTCTCCCCTAACAACTTCCTCTGGACAAATGCCCCCGTATGACAACTTCGTCTGGACAATTCTTCACCATAATTATATAGAAAAAAATAACTTTAAAACTTATTTTTATTTAAAATTGAACATTAAAAATGTAATCTATATATTTCAAGATTATAATTGGGCATGAAAAAAGTCAAGACTTAAATTTAAGGATAAAAGATATGCCTCTTAGATAATCCATTGTTGTGCGATCTTCATTTATCTGCGACAAGGTTCCTGATTTCCTTTGAACAATCTTTATACTTTCAGTTCTTTGGGAAAGTTCTGTTCCTGCTAAATTCTTTGCGATTTTTAATTCAGTCAAAGCTTTCTCCATCTTCAATACATGAAAAAATTGACAACTGTTGGATGATAGCAATTGGCATTCGATTGCATGTGATTATGCCATGGTTGCAGCAAATTAATTATACGTGGTAAATCATCTTTAACGCGATCATACATATTCCACATGGTAATTGGAAAGCGTGAGGCTCGTCTGTCGTGTCTAATACTTCTTCTTCTAATGCGGTCATTTTCAAATTAATCACTATAGTTTCTGCTTGCATATGCAAAGCTTCAGAGAGAGCTTCAAAAGCGTCATTAACGTTAGTTAGGATTACAAAAGCTAAAATAGGAATTATGCAAATTTGCAATACAAAATTAATGTCACTCTAGTGATCATTTTGCAATCCATGAGATGAACTTTTGGCATATATGGTTTAAGGTAGATGAAAGAAACAACCTTTTATTATAGAAGTAGGAAGAACTTCTTTGAACGCATTTTATGGCGCAATTTCACAATCAATTGGAAAAGTCTTGCTGCTCATTGGGCAAAAGGGCGTATCCACAAGGGATTATTTTTCATTTTTAATCTAATGCATGGATGCTATAGAGTTGAAAGAACAATACGGGTGTTATTCCAAATGTACTATCACCAAACCAGTCTTTAGACTCCTCAAGAGGTGTTTGTTTATTATCCTCAAAGGAACATTCTCTACTCCACAGATCAATCCCATTTTCTTATTAAGATTTTTAACATAATTCCTGATTGTCCTTCTTTCCTTGCGGTTATCGCCACCCTCTTCCCATTTATCAAACGTGTGTTTGTGGGACTCATCTATACATGTAAATTATCCTTCCCCTTTGCTAATTCGATTTCTTTTTATAGTGAATTATTTGCTTTCATCATTCTCCATTATGGAAGTTGTGGAGTTTACTTTAGTACAGGGTGGGCCCACAAAACCTCCCTTTCAGGCAGTGTCCACGGATTCATTGCAGTGGTGAAGAGTGGCAGCGTGATCGAAGAAGTAAAGGCGAGGCATTCAATGCATAGAAGAACGTCCGATGAAGTGTATGGTGTGGAATGTAACGTCGAATGAAGATATTTGATGGCGCCAAAGGGCAACAACAGCAAGTTCGATCTATCCGAGAGGGCCCCCTGATGCCCCAGGTGTGGGGGCGAGACCAAGTCAATGGAGGGTTGAGGAACTTCATTTTTAGACATTCGCCACCGGGTATTTAGGACGTTTAAGGCCCTCTTTCGCTCATTGTTGGGTCTATCTAGGCATGGAAAAGAGAGTGGAAGACTTAATAAAGAGGGAAAAAGACGACCCGGGAGAGAGAGCAGGAGTTTCTTTACGGGCACAGGGGTAGGGAGGCGGAGATTGAGTGATAGGGAAAAGGAGAAACAGAACTGAAGGAGGTAGTGTTCAGACATAGCCGTCCATGGTTAGCACTACTACTCTAATACACTTCCCATTTAAGTGGTCCTAAGATGGAGGGGAGAAACGATCGGGAGAAGAAATATAATTAGCATAAAAAACGAATAAGACTTAATTAAATAAAACAAAAAGATGTGTGGTCGATCTCTCCATGGGGTGAGATCGAAGGATTCCTCTCCGCTCGATCTCTTCCCTCGTCTCTCCGCAGCCCTCGCGACCTCTGTCCTCCCATATTCACTCACTCACATTAAACACTAAGAAATATTTTGTTTTACTCAATTTACTCATTAATTCATGAGACCTTTTTTGGAGGGGGGGGGAGGTTCAGGGATGGTCAGAAACACCGGTGCTTGACGTGGAGAAACAGTCCTGGGACTATTTTCTGCTTCAAATTTAATACTCCCCCCTGGGCTCTCCTTTTACATCCGTGGGTAAGAGGTTCACCTGTGTTCTGAAGGACTCCGTCAAGTGGATGAATCCCGCGACTCTAAACCATTGTTGGTCCTCGGGATAAAAACTGCTTAGATTGTGGTTATTTTTAGATTCGTAGAAGAAACATTGATAATTTTGAAACACTTATTTTGAGAGAAGTGCAAGAAGCCTCTGTCATCCACTCAGATGAATGACCGTGTCGTGGTATGACATTATATTACATCAATACCATATTATATCTATAACTTACAGGCGAACCGACAAAAGGGACGGAACACCTCTAGTTTAGACGGGCTGAGTAGCGAGTAAGAGTGCAACGAGGTCAGGTAAATTATGGGCAATGGCACAGCTCAAGGTTATTTAAAGAGGCATTAACAAAAATATAATTTTATTTACATAAGAATAACGAGAGAAATGATGGGCAAAAATTACATCAGGGAATAAAAGGGGCAAGATTACATCAGATGAACGAAGGAGGGAGGGGGAATTGTAGTTATGGATCAGACTATGAAGTTAAAACTTAAGGTATCTCAGGAAGAGACTATTCAAATGGGGATGGGGAATTAACTCATTTAGGTTACTGAAGGGGGAGAGGGGTTGGCTTACGAAAGATTCCGGGTGAGACATCAGGGTAAGGCTTCACTGATGTCTTCTGCACGTGAGGCGAGGCCGCTCGAAACTTCTGAGCGGGATGTTAAAGTGATGATGGTTCTGCAAAAAAAGGGGGGGGCGGTAACGTCCGGTCCAAGGGAGAGTATTTCAGCCACCCGAAAACGAGGGGCAAACGAGGAGGGCTTCGACAGGAGTTGATGAGTGAAGTCGGAAAAATCGCTCGGTAGCGATAGTTAAATGGAATTACCTCACTGGCTGGGGCTAATTCCAATACACAAATAGTTCAGCTGTCACTTTGCTTTGTTGTTAGCACCTGACTTGGAACTAGGGGGAATCTTCTTGGGTCCGGGCGAGACTTCTCAACTCTGTGTCTGTCTCATGGGAAACGAGCAATATATATGTCTGAGGCTCTCCCCGCGGGGGTGGGGGTGGGGGGGTAGTGGGAAACACCTTTACTCTCGAATGGCCTCGAATCTTCTTGCTAAGGGTTTTCTAACCCGTGTAAAGGTGAATCGTGATGGACGCGGTTCGAGGCTACCGTTTGTGGAAGGGGGGTGTTAGGCTTACCAATTTAAGCCTAACAGAACCTTCTACAGCGCAAGGAAATTCCGTGCTGGACAAGAAATTCCACGTGGAATTCCCTCACAGACCGGAATATTAAAATCTTTATCATTATTACATCACAACGCTTTCAATAACCAAGTAATACACATGTAAACCCTTAAGATGGAACTCACACACAGTGTAACGAACGATCTTGGCTCACATGAAACTTCCCAATCTCATTTAGAATTTGAGTTTGAAATTCTGCGTTCTAAATATATATTTGGGGGGATGGGGGTCATCATTAAAATGAATATATCAACGTTATGTGTCGCGTTTTGTTTTAAGATCACATTAAAACTGTGTAGATCATTTTCGTCTTACAGATCACATATTGACCTGCACCCGCCAGATCGGTTGTCCTGAATGAATTGAAAGTTAAATTAATTAATAGACAAAAGCGAACTGATTAATTATTTGAATGTCTAAAAACAATATGAGGACTGAATTTCCTTATTTTTAATTCGAGCACGGGAACTGTTTTGAAAGTTTGACCCATCTTTCAGCTGTACAATAAAATATGAGGGAATGCAAATGCTAGTGGGGCATAATATTTGTACATATAATGAGAAGCCAGTCATTTAGTGAAATACATGTAGCAGTTTATATAAGTATATGAGACTTGTGATACCAATCTGAGAAACAAATAAGCTTCTTATGGTAGGGATAAGCCCTTTAATTCAGGAAATAGGTTGAAAATGTAGGGAGAATCAATTAGTGAGGACTCCATAGCTGGACTTCCTGATATTATCAATAGAATCGTATGTAACTCTAATGAGTAAGGCAGGATTAAATAGATCAATGGATATATTTCAGCCATATTTATGTTCATTTGTTCGTTTCGTTATGCTTCGTCCAGTTGTTGCGATGTATGATTTGTTTTTGCGTGTGTATTAATTGAGGTGATCTCAATTAACTCGTTTTTAAAATATTTTATGGTAGTGCAAGGTAGCAAGAGATGGTTTCGCTACTATTATTTGTGGTTTGAGTATTTTTATACCTGAAATTATTTTCTTGGTTCGAAGTGATCATGGCTGATAATGGTCAAAGTATGAGCGACGGAACCTTATTCGGTGTTTACACTTGACGTGCTTACGTAAAGTTTTCTGGCCGAATAATATTCGTGTTTTTCTGAATTCTTACGTTCGAAGTAAGGCCACCCGAGCCGAACCAGCCAATTTTAAAAACAGCCCAACGGTTGTCCTTGGAAAGAGTAAATACCACCTTTTTCATCGGTCACGTAAAACTGACATGGACGCTTAAGCTCCCTACATCGTTCCTCGCCGGCGAGCACCGCGCAATCGTGGACCTGGACTGCTCATAACCCTCGTTCTAACTCGACTGTGATATGGCATCATTGGGGGAATTGACGGAAGCTGGTTTGAGGAGAAGCCCGCAGCGGAAATCAATTTCAGAGGCTTCCCGGGATAAGGGACGGACTGCGAACTCCGTTAATTTAGCTTTATCGATGGGAGGTTACCGCAAAGGATCATAGAGGAACCAGCAACCATCTCTATGCTATAGAGGATGCAGTCACGAATTTTAAAAAAACCCAAGGGGGCGACACCCCCGGGTGAAGGAAGTTGATTCAGCTTTCACCTATCATGAAGTCCTCGATAATTTACCCCTTAGGAGGATCCCTTCACGGATCCATCTCTTCATCATCCATCACCCCATCAATTACAGTACCGGTTGGCGGAAGCACGGGGCCGCACTACGGCGGAGGACACCCCTTTTCTGAATTTATATCTCGCCAACCTAAGCACATAACACATCAATCACATTAAACTTATTCACATAACACAATTCGAGAAAGAAAACTAGAAAAAAGAAGGGAACCAACTTAGAACAAGGAACTCCCCCCCTTTCCGGGGAGATGGATACAACGAAGAGAATCCCCGTCTTGGGGCTCCCCGGCCAAAGCTCAGGTGTGCCTGGTTCTATTTGAGGAACATAAGGTTGCACTGATCTGATTAATTGACGTGGACAAAATACTGTCCACCCGAGGAACGGAAGCATGAATGAATATCGGGCTTGAGGGCAGAATGCTCCCCCCCCTCCAGCAGGTGGCGGCCAATAAGAGCGTCATCTGCCGTAAGATCGAAAACTGTATTGGGGAAAGAACAGAAGAGGAAATCAAGAGAGAGTTTAAAGAACAAAACCGATGGGCGAAGATTAAGGAATTAACCACATTTAATAATCACACCCATGTGTTTAAAATCACCTTCCAGACTACCGAAATGGCACAGAAAACCAAAAGAGATGGGCTCCTAGCTTTCAGCATGAGGATCCCATCCGAAAACATCGAACAGGAAAATTTCCACAACATTCAAATGTGTTTTTCCTGTTACAAACTGGGAAATCATACGAGCCACTCCTGACCCAACAAGGACAAGAAGCTATGTTCTGAATGCAGGCAGGAGGATTATAGGTTTAGAGACTGTGCCTCAACGACCAAAAAGTGCCTAAATTGTAACGGTGACCACCGAACTTTGGCACTAAATTGCCCCAGAAGAAAAGAAGTAATAAATATGAAGGAAGAAGAAGCTCGAGCCCGTAGTGCCCAGAGCTACGCGGCCGCCGCATCAAGACCCAACCAAACCTCAACCATAAACCAACCTACGATGCAATTCAACTCAGGATTGAGGTCGAAGATCCTCACATGCATCATTCACGCCCACATCGCTAATATGGGAAGCACAGGAAGTTACGAGAGTGAACTTAATTCACTACTACAGTCAAACAATCTACCTACAATTAAAGTACCTAAATCCCCGAACACACTAAAAATATTCAATATGAGTACAGCCTCATCCAGATCACAGCAAAGAGAAGAAGTAAAGCAGGTAACATCTGAGGAAGATTCAGATGAATCCCCAGAAGAGTCTTCAAGCGACTCACAGTCCGAAGTAGAAGAGTTAGACATAACCAAGATCAAGATCACAGAGGGCCTCCAGGAGTAAATCGAAGACGCCCAGCCCCCTCAGTAAACAATTATCAAAGAGAGAGAAACAAGGGTAAGGAAGTAATTCATGAAGAAACTACTGAAAATCCATCCCCTGCTCCCCAAAAGATTCCCAACAGGGACCCCAGACTGAAGAAACGGTAGATTAGTCCTCATAATGCAAAGAGACAGCTTAAGAATCTTGAGTATCAACACCGACGGATGGACCACGAAAAGAGTGCACTAGAGTAACATTTTCCAAAAAATCGATGCTGTCATAATACTTATTTCGAAACACGGAGTTAACAGGGATAGTGACATAACCAAGATATGGAACTATGACGTGCTGACAGTGAGCCACTCGCATGAACGATACGACGGCGCAGCCATTGCGATTAAGAAGGGAATCGAATTCAAGCAACTCAGGAACTTGGAAGAATCCTAACTCGCCATAGAGGTAGAAATAAACCTGGGTAAGATGGCATTTGCCACGAGATACCAACCCCCAAGTCGCGACTATTTACCGAACCACACTATCGCGAGAATATTCGACTGAAGGGTCCCTACGATATTTATGGAGGACCTGAACGCACGATATGCCGAGTCCGGGTATATTCGAAGCAACGGTATAGGCAGATATCTGAATACTCTCCTGGAAAGGAACATCGCCCAGAGACTGGGCCCCGACTTTCCGACCTTCATCACGGAAAGGTGCGCCACCAGCCGGACATTTGCTTGGTCAATTTCCTCTTACCCTTTAATTATCACATGAGCCCTGAAGTGATACCTTGTAGCGACCATATAGGAATTAATCTTTATATCAACGTTAACCCTATATTGATATCATCACATACAAGGAAGAATTACGGCAGTGCGAATTGGGATAATTACGAGCGAATGCTAAGAAATTACATCCCAGCGAACATCGACGAAGCGACGCTCGAAAAAATAGACAAAGAAATGGAGCGGCTAGAAACCCAGATGATCGAGGCTGACAGAGAGTCGATTCTCAAAAGTACATACAAAACGATCTCTGCATACAAATAGACCGATTGTATGAAAGGTTTACACCGTGAGCTGAAAAGATTGTATAAAATGAGAATCAACACAGGTACATCCCGTGATACAATGTACCGTATGAGAGAATTAAAGGAAGAACTAAAAATTCGAATTTACGAACAACAAGTGAGAAATAGAATGAAGCTATCGAAGAACTAGAAGCGAAGCATCATCAAAAGAATTCTGGGTGAAAATCAAGAGAATGAGAGTGAAACCCCAAAAGAAAAAGATGGAATTAGAAGACAAACAAGGTGAAATTAAATCAGAGGAGAATGAAATGGAGGAAATTCTCAGGCAACACTGAGAACAGATTTTCAGAATAAGTGAAGGAGAAAATGAAGCCTTAGACATTGATTTTGAAAATCAGATTATAGACAAGCTGAACGTAATCAATGACCACCAAGTGAACATGGGAAAGGAAAAGAAGAAAGAGTGACGCTAGAACTAGAAAGCGCGCTTCACTCATTTAAGCAAAAAGCTCCAGGACGGTCAGGTTTGACAAAGTTAAACTTTCGTTAAAGCGCAGAGATGCGTGCGGGAAGGTTTACTCAACATCTTTAATGCCTGCCTAAATGTAGGCTACTTTCCCGATGCATACAAAACGGCAAATATTATCTGTATTGCCAAACATGGAAAGCCCCCGACGAGGAAGGAGAGTTATCGTCTAATATTCCTTCTAGAAATTGGGGGCAAACTCTTCGAGAAAATCCTGAACAGAAGACTCGTCGAGCACTTGGAGGAAAATTCGCTCTACAACGTACAGCAATACGACTTCAGAAAGAAGAGAAGCACCGAGATGGCAATAAATGTCATCACGTAAAAGATGCCCAAGCGAAGAAAAACAGGAGCTATATGGACATAGTATGCAGGGACGTGTCAAAGGCATTCGATAAAGTATGGATAAGGGGGATGCAATATAAGATCCTTCAGCTGGGTTTTAGCCAAAGCTTGAAAAAGTCCTCTGTGATTATGTCATGGAGAGATCGGCCAACATCAGTATAGGGCGCACTGACTGTCCCACCTTTAATCTACAGGCAGGATTTCCTCAAGCCGGGTGCCTCAGTCCAACCTTTTACTCGATATATACAGCCGACATCCGAGAGCCAAGCTACCCACCGCACTAGCCTAAACATCCAGTTCGCCGATAACATAAATCAACTCATAGTTCATGGAAATAGAAACGCTCCTTGAATGACTGCCGATGTGAGAGTTGGAGATACGCGTTATTCCCACACGAACGATTGCATTGTACTCGGAATGAGGGTCACTCCTAACGGGTACAGGAAGCAAGTCACAATGATGAATAGCACCGAGGAAACTAGAGCACTCATCGCAAGAAAACCAACGAGGTCCAAGTCACGTAAGATTCCTAAGCAACGGCAGCAAGCTTGGAAATGCACTTGTGCCATTTTTTTTGCATAGGGAAAAAACTATCGACCAAAACAGACAATGAAAAGCAACCGATAACGAAGAACCAAATCGATTTTACCCCAAAACCAAAGAAGACCACAACTACATAGTGATGACAAGGAAGAATAAAAATGAAGAAAATAAGCAACTACGAAACGTAGAACACACAAAACGATGAATATAACAAAAACATTTAGAAAAATCAAATAAGACACGTAAGAAATGATGTAGAAACAAAAAAACACAAAAAACGAACCTATACAACCAAATTACACGTCGAGTTAACCATAAAAGCTAAATTAGTACACGAATCCAAAGGTTTGAACGAGGTTTGAGGCTTTTGAAGGCTGTTTACCTCTGCTCCATCAGACCGCTTGGGTGATTAGAGGAGCTTTGATTCTACAGTCTGTGCTGTAGGCTCCGCCAACGTTACCACAATTACGTGGGACCGTGCCTTCTGTGAGCCCCTCCTGAGGGATCTGGTTAGAGTGGAGGGAGGCTGTTGCATGCTGTGGGGTCATTTGAATGAATCGGGTTAGGGTAAATAAAGAAGTGTAAGGGATTGGTGAAGGAAACTGTTCTGAGCGATAATGTGAAGAGGCCGGGATTATTTTCCCGCTCAATTTTAAATTATATTGACTGCTGAAGCGAGCTAAGTTGGTTGAACAGCTGATAATTATATATATATATATATATATATATATATATATATATATATATATATATATATATATATATATACAGGGTGTCCACAAAGTCTGGGTACTTCCGGACTGGTTTCAGCAGGATGGAGCCCCTGCCCATTTTGCTACAAATGTTAGAGATTGGATGAATGGCACTTTTCCTCACTGGATTGGAACAAGAGGTCATGTGGAGTGGTACCCTCGTTCACCAGACCTTTCTTCCCTTGATTTCTTTTTCTGGGGTATGTTAAAAGAGAAAGTTTACTCAATGAAGATTGCAAATCTAAACCACTTGAGAGAACGCATTATCAGTCAGTGTGCTGAAATCGACGGCAATGTACACCTATTCAATCGAGTTCACCAGAATTTAGCAAGGCGCATCGAATTATGCATTGCAAATAATGAAAATCATATTTAAAATATAATTTCTTAACATTATAATTAAATAAAATTGTTTTGTTCTAAAGGTATGTATTTATCCCCTATGTACCCAGACTTTGTGGACACCCTGTATATATATATATATATATATATATATATATATATATATATATATATATATATATATATATATATATATATATATATATATATATATATATTTGGGAGTAAGAACCGAATGGCAGTATTCATTCTTTATTTCCTCTGTCTACGTTTCTAGCAAAGACTTGATCATCTTCTGGCCTGATAAATTGAACAAAAATTAGCTTAGTATTGCAAAACAATTTACCATGAGATTAATTAGGACTGGAAGGTACAATTATATATGAATATGCATGTATATTCATATTTACATTTTATAGTGATAAATAATTAATTATTTAAACAAAAAATGAGAAGTTTTGAGCATAGGGAGATGGGAGAGGAGGGATTTATGAACAGCTAAGTCCACAAAAAAAATTAAATTTTAAAACATCGAAATATTAGCGATCACACAAGTTGTAGATATACGACTAAAACAATGGAGAGCAAGAAACAATGAAGAAGGGTGAGGTATAATAATTTGGTTGGTTATTATAAGACACGGAGAGGGAAGGTAGATACATCATTGTTGAGAGAGGGTCTAAGGTTCTTAATATGAATGGATTCAATTATTCGTAGGCTTTTATATCATCATTGGAAGAATCTATGATCTTGAAATCATTAATTTGCCCAAATAATATTTGAAGATTTTTTGTATTTGTTTGCGGAATTGGTGATTAAGAGGGCCTAAATCCGGGAGTCAAAGATATCGTATGTCCTTGGGAACGTTATATGAAGGTAATTTTGGAGCGAAAATATTGTCAAGGAAGGTTTCAAGAGTAGCCTCAAAAATGTGTGAAGGATAAGGATTGTTTGTGAAATAGGTGCGGAGGAAGTCTAATTCTGTATCAAGATTAAAATATGAAGAAGACAAATGGTAGGTAGGCACGGTGAAGAAGAGTTTTAATGGAATTTGTTTTAAAGATTTTGTCACAGGCACTAAAGAAATTGCACCCTAACCCAGTGAAAGTAAGTTCAAGGGTTTGTTTAAGAAGAGGACGAGTGAAGTCATGAAACTTCGTTGAAGCCGAAAAAGACCAATTGAGAATGATATCAATGACTTCATTTAAGGATATGTTCGTGAAAAGTGAAGAAACGTCAAAACTAACAAGGATAATAGAGGGACCAAGGCAGAGACGTTTCCATTCATCAACAAGCGTGAAACTGTTTGCAATACTGTATTGGTTATGGGTAAATCGGTTTAGAAGCTTAACGAGCTATTTAGCCAGAGATGGACTAATTTGGTTTGAACTTTCTTGGTTCTTCCGGGTGTTTGCCATTCAGGATCGATTAGTTTTGTTCGTCTACTTTACTTCCCTTAAGTGACCCTTGATTTGGCAAGCGCTTGTCTCTTTTGATCCAGGCAGGAATTGAAGCCTTGAATCATGGCATTTTCCACTTGAGCCGGAATTTACTGGTGTGGGATCTTTTTTTTACGTTAACGCCCTCTAACACTCTTTGTTGGGGCTAGACAGGCGTGGAAAAATACTGTTCTATGTAATTGCTTTCAATATTTTTTTGTTGCAAACATATAGCTAATGCCATTTAGAGATTTAAATAATTTGTCGAAAAATATTTGGGGTCTTTTACGGAAAAGACCCACCAGCAAATTAGTCGTTTAACACTATTAGGCTGGGGTTGGGTAAAATATGTTTAGGAAAAGACCCAAAACTTTATAAATTTATTCATTTATTTGGAGGAAAATATGAAAAAACTCATCGTATTTTTGTTTGGACAAATATATTCATTTGCTTCGGCTCTGCCAAAGACATTCGCATTAATAAGAGATCCTTAAAAGGCTTTGAGTGCTCCACAGTTATGGGCTATCTATCGACGTGACTGACTGACAGGCTGCACTCACACTACGAGCCTCGACCTCTATTGCTTAACCTTAGCCTAATATCCTCGCCATAGCCCCAGCGACCTCTTCCCCAAAAGACCCAATAATTTATTGCCATATTTTTTCGGAATGGTTCAGAAAAAAGTGAAGATTGACTTAACTTTTGAGGCCCGAGGGGGTGGGGGTAATAGTCAGAAAATGAAGACCACATTTATTCGTATATTTTTATTCAGGAAATCTAATTGTAAGCTCTTATTTGGATTTCAGAGATTCTCTCGAACTTTTCCACACACAAAAATTTTTAAATGAAAGGGCGAGGTAACATTGGCAGTGGAGTTAATACTATTAAATAAAAATAGAATCATGCGATACTACAGAAAATTACAGGCAGGTGAATAAAGGATAATAACGTTTTTATGGTAATATAAATAATTGTTATTGACAGTGCGTAAGCCGTTATTTTGACGCTTTGAGATTAACGAACTTTAAAAATGGCAGATCTGCTAGTACACACAAGCTTTGCAGGCCAGAACGTTGTATTTCTAGAATCACAACTATTCAACATTTCACAATCGTCATGCAACTTTACATACCTGAGAGTCACTTTCCTGACCTACATCAGTACTTTGCAATGCAGTCATAAAATATATAATTTGGTCGTTTTTATCTCCGATTTGCATTCTAAAATGAAGTCTCTATTTTTCCAAGAGGAACTACAGTAAACCTAGAATCCGAACCACGGGTCAATACAACATATGGAACCCGCCATGAAGTGGAAATGAGTGTGAATTACATCCGGAGAATAACCATACCCAATGTTGCTTAACTTCGTTCAAAATGGAAGCGGTGTTTCTACGCTTTGTGTGAGGGGTTGGGCGGAAAAGAGGAATTCAATTAAATAAAGAAATGATCCAAAACGATTTTTGCTCTAGAAAACAGAACAATTTGGTGCTTTTCTCAGACCTCCTAAATCTCAGGATAATATTTAGGGCGAATATTAAGTAAGGGATGTTCGTTTCAACGAATAATTGAGACCACGAAATTGATACCAGTTTATACCATCGGCACTGGAAGTGTGATTACCTTCGTAAGGGAAACCGTTGATATTGGAATGGTAGCATGAGCCGTACCACCACGCGCCTTTGTAGGCTTGGGACCCCAAAATAACCCAAGCCCCATTTCATTCGCATTTAAGTTAAATAAAATACTTCCCTTTGTATTTTTTAGGTATTGTCGAGAGTAGTTTCTATTAAGTTATGTTTCTTATTCTGTCGGTCCTTACGAAAGGAAGATAATTTTAAGACGGCCAAAGCCATAAATTAGGCCGTTGGGTAATTCACTTAGTGTGGTTAAGGGCGTCATTAAGACACTCGATGCAGTAAAAAGGTCGTTAAAAATTGCTATGAAAACATGAATTCATTCCTGGTTCAATCGGTCTTTTTAGTCACGTGTAACAGACTCCTATGTTACTACGTCGGTCGGTCGGTCGGTCGGTCGGTCGGTAACCATTTTTTTGTTTTCAATGTATTTTTTGCAATAACATCCTAACAATTCGGCAGATTTTAACGAAATTTGAAACTCTTATGTTGTTCTACATTCTCTTCAGGCCCTCCTAAGGTTAGTCCGGGAATTATTAAAAGAAAACTAACTATGGGTCGGATTGACCCACTTGTTGAAAGTTTTGAAGGTCATGTAAGGTCATAGGGTCATAAATCATAATAATTGACGAACAGCGAACTTACGTCTGTTGGCCTAATTTTCTAGCGAATCGAACCCTACTTTCCTCAGTCTATCTCTAATGAATCATTTTCACCACCCGGGTTTCAATTTCGCGGCACAACGCTCGACTCTTTAAAGCACTATTATTATTATTATAGACTGCAGAACTTTACTGCTGCTCCAAGTTAATTACTGTTTTTCTCTCTATTTTTTTCATATTTATCTTCATTTTAATGTTTACATTTAACTCAACGAAACTGAGAAAATAGATAAAAATAACGGTCAAATTTCGGAAAATGGCTGCCCTCGAATTTTGTGGCCGCTTTGTTATAAATATCTCTATTTTTAAATATCACGCAAATGCTATATACCCTATATATGCTATATACACTCTATATGCTATACAGTTTATATTCTATATAGCAATCTCAGTAATTAAGGCAGGCAAATTTTGAAATTATCTTGTTATGACGAAAAATAGATTGGCCGCCATCTTGGGAGCAACATTGTTAGTTGGAATCGCATCATATTTTATTATGTATCATTTTGAAGGGATTTATTTCTGATTGAAGATATGATAGGGACATTTCATATTAATCAATTTTAAGAAAATATTATTGATTTAAATAGCATTTGGGGCGAGGCTTATATTTCTAAGGTCAAGCAACACTGGAACATAACATAACTTCACGGATGACAAAAGCCACAAGGGCCTATCAAAGGTCATCCGCATCTCTCAAAATCCACCCACGAAATCCATCCATAGGATTGTGTCAGATCATTCATCTCGAGCCCAGTCCTCCCCTTCCCTCCCAAAGAGTAACCCTCAATCTCAATATAATCATCTAATCTGCGTTTGAAAACATTCAAGTTTGGACTGTCTACCGTCTCAGATGGCAAACTATTCCAGTAATCTACCACTTTATTGGTGAACAAAATATTTTCTAACATCCAACCTGCACCTCTGTTTTTTATTTTCTAAGTGGTGACCCCTAGTCCTATTACTACCTTCCAACTCAAATAACTTGCTAAAATCTAACTTATCCATACTGCATAGAAGAGGTTTTTAAATAGCTCATCATATTTTCCCTGACACATTTTTTTTCAAATGAGAACATATTTAATACCCTCGGTCTATCTTCATTTCGAGGTTCTTCAGAGAAAGTATTATTTTTGCTGCCATCATTTGTACTGAATCTCGCAGGTTGATATCATGTCTAAAATGTGGTGAACATGCTTATATACATAATCTAAATGTAGCCTAACATACGAGTTGCAGAGTTTAAGAATAACCTCTTTACTGTTGTAGCTAACATTCCTCTTAATGTATTCTAGACCTCTATTTGCTCTATTTTTTGCCTCAATACACTGCTTTGAAAACTTCAGTGACCTATCTACTACTGCGCCTTAGTTCTTCTCATCTGAATTCAACCAATGCCCATCCATTTCATAGCTAATTTCTCTATTATCCCTTCCCATGTTAATAACTTTGCATTTTTAAGGTTAAAAGTCGTCTGCCACTTCTGAACCCAATCTAATAACTTATTTAAGTCACTCTACACTTTAAAGCTACCCTCAACTTCTTTGACTACAGCTGCCAATTGAGTGTCATCAGCAAAAATTGACACTTTGCTATTACAGCCTTCCCAAGATCATTTATATAAACTATGAATAATAAAGGGCCTAGAACGGATCCATGAGGTACCCCACTGATAACGTCCCTCCACTTGTAACCTCACCCTATTCAGCATAACTATTTGTTTCCTGTCTTTCAGCCATTCAGCTATCCAAATCGAAATTTTACCACATGTCCCATGCATTTTTAATTTGTAAACTAATCTCCTATGTGGAACCTCATCAAAGCTTTGCTAAAATCTAACTAAATTACATCAACATTCTCTTCCTTATTTAATTGTTTAGTTACATAATCCATAAAATCCAGTAAATTTGTTAAACACGATCTACCTATTCTAAACCCATGCTGAGCATCATTTATTAACCTACCACTCTCTAGAATCTAGATGGTCAGAAATTCCCTTCTTAACTATCTTCTCAAGAATTTTACAAACTATAGAAGTTAAGCTTATAGATCTAAAGTTATTTTGGTTCTCTTTATTTTCTTTTCTAAAAATTGGCACTAGATTCGCTAATTTCTAAACATTAAGTATTTCTCCAAACCCTAGTAATATAGTATATATCTTCTCACGAGCTGCTGCAATACTATCTACACCTCCTTTGAGTAACCTAGAATGAATGTTCTCTGGGACAGATGACTTACTAGCATTAAACTCCAATATAAACCCTTTAATTATTTCCCTGTTCACACTAATGATATTCAACCCTACTTCCCTTGACCTAGAATTATCATCAATTAATCTATGTCGATTCTCTTCTGTAAATACTAAAGAAAAATGATCATTAGAACCTCTACTATTTCCTCATCAGATTCTTTCAAAACCCCTTCATATCTAATAGGCCCTGTTTTATCATTGTTAGATTTGTTATTAATTCTATAATAGCTAAAGAATTTTCTTGGATCTTTATTATTATTTTTAGCTAAATTCATTTCTGCCGCCCTTTTGTTGTTCTTAATAATCTTATTTAGCTCATTTCTGGTCGACCTATAATGATTTCAATTCTTAAAAGTATTTTCTGTGTATTCTCTGGTATGCCTTTTTCTTCTCAGAAATTGTCCTAGCTATCTCCTGATTCCACCACAACGGCTTCCTACATTTCTTCCTAATAGCCTTCATTGGAATACACTGCTCCTGGACTATGTTTAGTATAGTCTTAAAAGTGTCCCACATCTCATAAGTATTTTTCCTCCTGAATTCTCTATCCCACCTAATCTGATTTAGTAAGTTTAGTAATCTCCCTTATAAATATTTGGAGATTTCGTGGAGTTTGTCGATGTTCTACCTTTCACTATACCCAAGTTAAAATGAACCATCTGATGATCACTATTTCCCAATGCTTCCCCGACAGTCAATTCCTGAATCAAGTGATCATCATTTGAAAGAACCGGATCGAATATATTGGCAGCCCTTGCTGGCTTATTAATAAATTGAGTCAAAAAATTATCCTAAAAGCATTCTATAAAGTTACAACTTGCTCAATTAATATTTTCCCAGCCCTCAGAATTTAAATTAAAGTCACCAAGAATAACTGTATCTACTTCACATCCTTTCCTTATTTCTCTGATCATTAGCTCATCAATACAGTCTGTCCAGGTGGTCTGTAAAAGGCTACCAAGTGTATTATCCTATTTTTACTGACCCAAATATCTATCCACAGTGACTCAACTTCTTCTTGCTTTATAGAATTATTTAGATTTGAAGAAATGCTATTTCTGATATTTATAATCAACCCACCACCGCTCCTATCTCTCCTTTGACTAATGTACATATCATAACCCTGTAATTCAAATTCACTCATGTCATTAAATTTATTTTCTTTAACTCATGATTCTATTACACATTATATCTTTATCTTCATCAATAATATAACTAAATCACTCCTCTTTCTTATTTCTAAGATTACGAGCATTGGTATAAAGACAACTCAGCCCTCCTATCCCTGATATCCCTATCCCTCCTATCCACTCTATCTACTCTGCATCTCTTTCCTTTCCCTGCCCCACCCTGTACTCTTATATTTCCCTGACCATTAAACCAAAGGAAAACAACTCAATAGCTACCAACAAATTACGAAATAATAGGTGAAAGAACAGTTCTCGATGCAATATCAAAAATAATACAAGGAAAACGAAAAAGGAATCTAACGGTTTGATAGGCCCTTGTGGCCTTTGTCATCCGTGAAATTATGTTATGTTTTAGTCATTTATGTAAAACACGATTAAACGGTGATGTTTCAATCTACTTATATTTCACAAACGATCTATTACAGTGTATCCGATACGGATATCAAACGTTACCGCTTTGGGCAATTCTCTTTAGAGGATAACCACAGAAGAAATTAGAGAAGAAAGTAAATTTCAAAGGATAACTATATCATTTCTGCATATTTTAAATTAAAGGAAATTCCGTCACTTCTATTTTTTAATTAATTAAATATCATTACTATGGCAAGTTAAAAATACGAGATTTATTCTAATATAAATCTTCTTATTGTTGTAATAGTATACTAGGAGTACTATTTTGAAGGTGGAGAGGACGTATCAAACTTTATAAAGTCACGAAAAGGCAATATTTCAAGCCGATTCTTGGAATGCATTGCCTGAGCATTTTGTAAATAGCTCAAATTTGACATCATTCAAAGAAAAGATAAACAGTTTTAGGTGGAAAGAACACATATGAGGGAACATTTTTGTAGATAAATCTATTGTAACCAAGTTGTTATTAGTACTTGCATGCTTAGGGTTTTATATTAAAGTCTTAATACAATGAGCGTACGTGGCTGACAACACAATCCCTAGGGATGCAGATTATTTCATGGTAGTGAATTTCTTGGATGCTCTGACTGGGATGACCCTAATGGCTTTTCTCATCATTTATGTTATGTTGTTACCAGGGACAAACGCTCGTTTTCGTTAAATAAAGCAAGTAGCTGCATTTAATAGACCAATAAAAATGTCATTGATTGGTATCTACTTCTGCCTTTGAGCGGATTACATTGACCGCAACTGCCACGCAATCATTTATGTTTTATTTTATGGCAATGTTTCAATGCAATGCCAGCGCCACCAATTCGGTTCTGTGGAAGATTTTCTTCGTCCATCTTCTATCGTTTCTTCTGGCAATATATCTTACCGATTTCCACTTAATAACGCCTAGTAGTTTTACTATATCTGTAAAACGCGTTTGTTTTCTTAACTAAGTGTTTTTCTCATGGTCCATGAATGTTGTTCCTAAAATGTGTTGTTCTATCTATTCTGAGTTGTCCTTGGTTTGTACGTAATTCTGTGGTTTATTTCTATGAGAGGTATGTCGTTATACTTCAGGCAGCTAATTTTTCTTATTGCTATTAAAAGTAATTTTATTGTTCCAATAATTTCTATACTAGTTACACTAGTTATCACTAGTTTCGTCTTTGAAAAGTTTATTTTTAGCCCAACTGCGAAATTGGTTTATAATAATTCCGTTATCACTCGCAAATTCTTATGTAATCGAGGAAAATAATACGTAAAACTTTGTTGAGACTTAGTTCACCCGAGGGAGCTATTAAAATAAGCATCAAGGTTAAATGAAATCAAGATCAAACTATATATATATATATATATATATATATATATATATATATATATATATATATATATATATATAAGTGAAAGAACTCAGTAGCGTGTTATGGTATATGATAGTGAAACCACTGTATAGGAGCAAAGAATTTATTTACGAGACTAGTTTCGGTATGAAGTTTACCATACCCTCTTCAGTCGTATACTAAGAATGGAATGAACACACGAGTTACTAAACACCCCAAAATCCCAACAAAAGAAACCCCCTTCCCCCTGATTAATGACCCTTTTTCACTGGGGTTTTTTCTTTGGGGGGATTTTGAGGTGTTTAGTAACTCGTGTGTTCATTCGATTCTCAGTATACGACTGAAGAGGGTATGGTAAACCTCATACCAGAATTCATCACCTCGCTCAGAACCCGGATGCAGGCGTCGGTTTTCAACATTGCTGACGACACTGAACACTATTTTTGTCGTTGGAAATTTCATCTGCATGGCACTGGGACAATCTTGGGAGGACAGCGAGACACCGGTTGCCCTGGTAGTTGATCTTTTGGTTTTGGCAAGCATCGATTTTGGGGGATCATTTTTTATGATCTCCTGGATTTCATCGACGAATTCCGGCGTTCTGATGCCATGAGGTCGTCGACCATGGGTTTTCCTCTCTGCTCTCGCCTCTTATTCGAATCATGAATCTTCTCATCTTTTCCACCATCCTTCTGCTGACATTGAGCGAGGCTGAAATCTCCTTGTTTTTCCTTACAACAACCAACGAAGTTAATCAAATAGGCATAAAAGTGGAAGTTGAAGGAATTCCGTCTGCACAAAAAGATCAGAACGCCTAAATTTCTACCACAACATTCCCCTAACTTTTGCCAGAGAAAATCCTGCTTCCCTTTATCGTTTGCCATCATTTCAGCATTAGGTTACTGTCTGGCTCTATTTTGAATTCCTAACAGTCATTTGGGCAGCCAGCGACGAGGGCATGACCGCCAAAACATAGAAAACAACTTAACAATAACCTAATAATGCACTTCAAAATAAGGATCTTTTGAAGAAGCGCGGGCCCAATTGAGGCATTTGAACACTAGGGGTCGCATTGATGATCAATAATGGTTATCTTACACAGCATTGATAGCAGCATCTCATAAGGGAGGTAGCACTAACTCCATCAGATTCGAAATTGATGGACACAAATCAGCAAATTATGAATTGGAGTTTTTCGATGTCAGCTAAAGTATAATCTTGAATTTAATCATTATTTCTCAGATTTACCTGTATTATAGACATGATGTATCATATAAGATACATTCGATCGCTACGTTTAAAATAACTGTTATATATTCTATATTATTACATAACTCTTTCTGAATAGCAGAATACAAGTATGGGTTAAAAAAGAAATCATAAACGGATCTGAAATTTTGAGGGACTTTAGCCCCCTTCCCTGCATCCGCGCTTGTGCACATTTGAATAGTATGTAGATGCCTCCAGCGAGGTAAAATGAAGTAAAAGTAAAATCTTGTAATTTTCAGTGATTAAAAGGTAAGATAATAAATTAAATGTTAGTCACAAACATCTGATGTGTTTGTCAATCGCGTCACAAAAGCCAACATCCGTTGTTGAGGATTTCTCGCTCCGCTTCCCATTTGTCCGAGTCAAAAGTTGGTCGTTGCCAAACACTATTTTCAATTATGAGTTGCAACACCTAATATTCAAAGGTGTCAATTCGACCCTCTCCCCCCCCCCCCCCCAAATTGACGTGATAGGAATAATTATTCTAAGATTTAAATTATTGCAGGTCTATTAAAAATTCATCATTTCAAACATCGTGCTCTGCTCCTGTTCCTGTAGGAGATGTGTTTCAGGCCCAAGAGTTTTGCAATTCAATAAAAATGGTCAAATGATGACTAATACTATGGCTTAAATGAATGATGTGTAATTATAATATATTGCGGAATATTTTATTGTAAAAATAAATGTTTAAATATTGTTCACCTCCAGAAATTGTTCTTTCTAAAGAAAACTGTGCAACCATTGTTGCTTTGTACCAGAGTGGCCTAAAATGCAAAGAGATAGTTGATAAGGGTATTAAATCAAGGAGACTCATCTTTAGAATCAAATATGACTTTTAAATGACTGCTTACACTCCTGTGAAGTCGTCTTCTGGACGTCCTTTAGCTTCAAATGACGCAAAGGCAGCCTCCTGTTAAGGTCCCTTCGCAAGTATCGGGTTGCCTCCAGCGACAGTCTTGCTACAACTTGGTGCAAAGTTTATATATTTGTGTAGAGGACAAAAGGGTGTGTGGTAGATAGACAGAAGTAAAAGTGGTGAAAAGAGAAACTAGTGTGGGTGATTTGCAAAGGGATGCAAGGCGCCTGGTGATCAGGCCTATCGCTTTCATTATTTTCATGTTTTGTGAATTTTTTGGTTGTTTTTGATTTAGTTTTTATTTTTATGACATTCAAGGCATTTGTCTTAACAAATCTTAATATACTTTGGATGTGTTATGTGTATTTTCTTGTTGCTTTGTAATAAATTTCTTTAAAACTTGGTGCTCAGTATTTTTGTTATTATTTAATTTGTGATGTGTGTTTATGTGTTTTTTGCTTATTTTTTCTTCTTGTCTTGATCGGCTTTTAAATAATGAATTTTGTTCGGCATAGTTTTGTCAAGTTCGTTGATTTTTCATAAATCGGGGTTTCTAGTCATTTTATCTTTTGGCAATTTAACATTTCTATCATGCGTAGAACGGCACTTCGTCCCCATCAGCCACTAGGCTAGCGGAGCTTGGAAATCTGGTGCGACTTCTGGCTCTTCTATTCTGGTTAATCATTTGAATAATTTTGTCATTCATTTCTTGG
Organism: Ceratothoa steindachneri; assembly: GCA_963969495.1. Taxonomy (NCBI): domain Eukaryota; kingdom Metazoa; phylum Arthropoda; class Malacostraca; order Isopoda; family Cymothoidae; genus Ceratothoa; species Ceratothoa steindachneri. Next base: position 83,721 of record CAXAKS010000225.1, on the reverse strand, counting down.
TTAACCAGTTCCTGCATATTCCTTTTCCGTTTTTCTATGAATTTGTTAATGGGAATTATCCCCGCCTCCTTGTGCAGCTCTTCTTGGCGTCTTTTTTTTCTCGCATGCGTGTACCCGTTATTAGGTACACGCATTTATTCTGAATGACCTGTAGTCTCCTCTTCTGTGTCCTCGAGGCACAAGAGAGGATGGAACGGGGTAGAGTAGTGTTGATCTTGCAATAGTATTGTAGATCTTCTTATTGCTCTTACGGAGATTCCTGAACATGTATAGAGTTCTGACTGCGGTCGAAGCGTAGGAAATTCGATCATCGAAGTTCTTCCTGTATTCGGATGAAGTAATTTTCATTCCGATTACATTGCTCTCCGTGGTGTAGGGATAGCACTTATCCCCCACCCTGACATCTGCAACTAGTCTCCTCCCAATGGGGACTAAGTTGAATTTATCCTGATTAGTTCTAATTTTACATTTGGCACCGTAGATATTTAATCTTTCGATTTCTGCATAGCCGCGTCTCTCCAAGGACACTGGATTATCTGGCAGAAATCATCTGCGTATTGAATGCTGAGGCAAGTGGGGTTCGCAGGTGCCGGGACATCTGCGTGTATATGGAGTAGAGGGTCGGAGACAGACACCACCTCCCCTGCGGGAGGCCCGCATTGAACAGAAACTTGGGTCCATCCGTGCACCTCAAACTGACATACGCCTCTCTTTCCATGACATAGTCACAGAGACCTCTTTCTAAGTTTTCACTTAGGCCCAGCCGTAGGATCTTGTACTGCATCTCCCTTTGCGACACTTTATCAAACACCTCGGATACATCCCGACAAACAATGTCCACGTAACTTCCCTCCCGTTTGTCTCGGGCAAGCTATTCCGTGATGACATTTATCGCCATTTCCGTACATCGCTTTTTTCTGAACTCAAACTGGTACGGGTTGTACAGGAAGTGCACCTTCAGGTGACACACGAATCTTTGGTTGGGGCTCTTCACGAAAAGCTTCCCGCCAAATTCCAGGAGCGAAATCGGCCGGTAGTTCTCTCTCAACGTTTGATCCTTTCCATGGTTCGACAAGAAAATCATTTTTGCCGTTTTATAAGCATCTGGAGAGTATCTTCTGTTAAGACAGGCGTGAAAAATTCTTTTCATTCCTTCTATGATGTTAGCTGGTGCCTTTTAAAAATTTAGCTTTGTAAGCCCCGATTGTCCTGGCGCTTTCTGACCGAATGAGTGGAGCGCACCGAGTAGTTCCTCTTTGGTAATCTCGGAGTCTCCGTCGCGATGTCTATCCACCTAGTGGTAAGGGTGCGTCCTATGAATTTGGGTATTAAGCTCGTTTATGATATCGCTTTCGAACTTGGTATCATAATCTTCATTTTCTTCTTTAGTTATACTGAAGATTTTTTCCCAATAACTTTGGAATATTGCTTCGATATTTCTATCTTCTGTCTCGATGTTTCTTTCTTCTGTCCCCGGTACAAGAGACCCTAAGGCTGCTGATCGGGGCGTTCCAAGAGAGGCACCAGTACAAAACGAGGCCAAAGAAGAGGAACCAGTTTAGGAACAACTCCGGGACATGTTAGAACCATAGGTGGCCTTAGAAGCGAGCTACCTAAGTCTTGTTCAAAGAATTAAGAATTTAGCGGCGCAAAAACAGTTAAAACCTACAGGAAACGTTTGCCTCTAAGAATAACATACAAAAGTTACAGGGCCAAAACAATAACCAGCAGACTACCGCAAACCCTCGACAAAGAATAGTCACTGTTAGAGGCAGGACCAAGAAGTAACGCGACCATCTTTAGAGAGTTATGGTAGCGAACCAGTGAACGCGAGAGACGGGTCTCTTCCGCATGTCCAGTCAACACGAGACACCTCTCAGAGACTATAGAACTGCTGTAGCGAGAATTCATTGAACTACACTGCTACCACTACAGGAACCTAACTTCTACAGCAGAAGATCAGTAGAGAAAGCAGTGAAGTCTGAAGAAGGAAAATGTGCGGAAGATATATTGCCGAAGATTCACCTCCTGATGGTATTCGGGCCGGGAGGGAAAACTTCCCCCGTTATGCCTGGAAGAGCACACAGCCCCCACAAATGTCAGCTGCAGCAAAGAGAACCAAGCAATAGATGAGATAAGTTTAGGGGTTAGAGAAAGGACCTCAACACTGGGGGAATGGGGGTAATGGTGGAGGCTGGTTAAGCCCCCACCCCCCTCAACCGGAGACAAGATGTGGGGGTTGATCCATCCACTCCCTTTCCCGACCACGGTTGGGATGCGACTAGCCTACATGCCTAGATATTTAATTACCGGCCAAGGAAATTAGGCGGAAAGAATCTGAGGAAAAAAGAGGGAAGATGTCTGGAAAGAATAAAGCCCAGGTAGTTTTAACATTGTTTGAGAACATAATTTCCCACTTTCTTGTCAGAAATTTATAACAAAAAACATTTTTTCCATTTTTTAAAAAAGTAGATCCGGTTGATTTTGAAAATTTAACAAGGTCGGCGCCGAAACGGGTCTGCGCCGAGCTTGGCTATTTCATCCATGGGGTGATAGGTGAGCGCGAAGGGGGGCAGAGCTCCATACCCCACCCTCTCTTCTCCTCACTCGCTGCTAGGAGAGAGGGAGGAGGGATCGGTAGGTTCCGAAACCCTATTTTTATACTCTCCCTTAAATTTTTATTGCATCTTAGTCGTTTTTCGCAGATGGATTTGCGATAGGCGATTGGGAGGCGCCAGGATTGGGTGCAGTTTGGAGCTCATCGAAGATAATCGGACATTATCAAAATTTCACTTTATTATCTGACTACCATCAGATATCCCAGGGGGGAATGGGGGAAGGGCAACCATAGTGGCCCAAATAATAAGAGCTTTATGTCAGCCTAGCTATTTCCCCTTTCTACGGGGATAAGGGAGAGAATTAACTCAGCAAATACAGAAGAGGAGCAAACACCCGAGAACGAAGAAATAACAAATAGAAGAAACAACTGAAGAAGAGGAAACTCAAAACCCTCCATAAGTAACTGATGATGGACGTGATAGATGGCGCTATCTACAAATAGAAATCTTACTCAGAACATGACTTCGACATGCTCGAAACGGCATTAAACAAAAAAGACACAAAATTACCTCACAGCCGAAGCAGCATTTTAAGTACAGAAAATGGATAAAACTCCACCACGGGAAAAGAAAACACTAACTTGAATACAACTAAGAAAAACAAAAGAACAAAGACAAAAAAACAATATAACAGAACAAATTTGATTGTCTAACTACTAAAGAAAAACATTGGTACAGAAGAGAAAAATAAAAATAAACGGTATTAAACACACAATGGCCAATAAATATCCCATTTTGTTTAAATAACGTGTAACGCCTTCTGTCACCCTTTAATGGGTCTAGAAAGGCGTGTTAAAGTTATTGAGAGATTTCAAATAGATGATGCGAAAGTTGCCATTTTTTATTGTATATGATGTGATGTTGTGCCGATCCTCCAGGTTTGAGTTGTAGCAAAAGCAGTGCCCCAGTTCCACACTCCCCTCCTCTATATATAAATATACAGTTGTATTAAAGTACTAATAAATAAAATTGATGATTATATTTTTCCTTTCCTGCTTAATATTTTTTGTCTTGTTCCTCAATTACCCATTTTTCACTTTCTAAAGAACTTGTTCAATATTCCATTTTCAATCTCACCAAAATTGGCAAAGGAATTAATATTTTTCAACCCCATTTCCTTAAACCCATTTAATTTTAGAAACATTTCAAAATTTGTCACTTTCAAATGAGCTGAACGAAAGACCTGAAAAAGCTCCTATCATTTATTGATAGCCAAAAGGCCATGCCATTTTACCTTTTCCTGAACTAATCAATATTTAAGGATGGATGCCAAGACCATTTTATTTTTGAATGTTTAACGCCATCTTTCCCCCTTTATTAGGTCTATATAGGCGCGTCAAATAAAGTGGGAAATTAAAAATAGGCGAAAAGGACGACCAGAGAGAAACGTACATGGTAATGTCGGGGCACTGGGATGGGGAGGACGTGCCAACCCTAGGGGTTTTAGTTCGTGACATCAGCCGAATATCTTTTTTGTTATTGACAAATTGCGGACTTTTATAAGACCTATTTTCATTTACCATAATTAAAATAATTCATTTTTGTAAAGATTTATAAAGAGAGAAAATCTCGGATTATTTTATGAATAAATAAATAAATATGATCTGCTAAAAGTTTTCAAGAAAAAATTATACTCTCATTATTACTTTATTTATTTATGCATGCAAACTTTCACTCCCTATATTCTATGAGGTTATCGCATATATATATATATATATATATATATATATATATATATATATATATATATATATATTATTATTTTCTTATATTTTCATTCTTTTTCCTCATTCATTTCTCTCGTTCTTCCGTAAACAACAAAACGAAGATTCGATGATGTTCCTAATTCCATTCTTCTTCTTAGTTCTCTTATTTTTCTCCTCCTGAACGCATTCCTCTCTTATGGGGCTAAGTTTTGGTCTCCTCGAAACTTGAGATGATGTTCGATAAAATCGATAAAAAGAAATCCTTTCTTCCCAAACCTGACGTTTAAACTCCTCGATTACTCTGTGATCTTCCTCCCACGTCCTCTTTATCCGTCCTTCCATCTTTTTTTAGGAGACGATGGAAAATTAAGTTGAAATTATGAAGAATTTTCAGGAGGTCAGGAGCTCGAGAAAATGATGCGGTCAACCGGAATATAGCTTCTCGACAACCGACCAAACGCAACCACGCGATTACTTATATAAACTCGGTATCACAGTTGGGAGACAAAGATCAAAAGTAAAGTACCTCAAATATTGAATAATAAAAGGAAAGTAAAATGACACGGCCTTTTTGCCTATCTAAAACAGAAGTGAGCTTTTTTCAATTTTCTTAAATGCTTATCTCATAAAGCCTCTTCTCAGCTCATTCGAAAGTGAATAAAATTTGAAAATTTCAAAAAGTAAAGAGGATTTTTATATCCGCATGGGGGAGGGGGTGTAAAAGGGGAGAATGTCCTTGCTACAACTCAGATTTGGAGGAGCGGCACAATATCAAATCTCGCCCAGTGAGCAAGAGAAAATACGGTCTTTTTTCTAATATTTTATATCTCTCGATATCGTTTTCTCGTATGTATAGATCCAATGACGGGTGACAGAGGGCGTTATACCTTATTTAAAAAAATGTCATTTGGGCGGAGCATCGGGTGATTAATCCTAATATTTTTCTTCCTTCTCTTCTCTATGTTAATATTTAATGGATTAAATCTTTTATTTTGTTCTGCTATTATTTCTTTTATAACTTCTTCCTTCTGTTTTTTTCTTATATATATTTTACTTCCTGTTTTCTTTTCCGTTGTGGAGGTTTATAAGTCTTTCTGTACTTAAAATGCTGCTTCAGGTGTGGGGTATTTTTATGTCTTCGTCTAATACAGTTTCGAGCGTGTCAAAGTATATTTGCATTTTTAAATGGCGCTATTTATCCCGTCCATCATCCGTTAGTTATGGACGGTTATGAGATTCCGTTGCTTGTGTTTTTTCTTCTATTTTGGTTATTTCTTCCTTCTTGGTTGTTTTCCGATCTTCTGTATTCTCTTGGTCCATTCTTCTAGCTCCATTCTCCCCTTTGAAATGGGAAGGAGCTACGCAGACTAAAAGGTCTCATTATTTGGGCCATTATGGGTGTCTCCCCCAACCCCCCTGCCAAATCTGGTGGCAGTCATATAATAAAGCGAAATTTTGCTTTGTTATTTTAAAATAAATTTTCATGAAAACTAATTACCTAATATATAAATGAGGCAAATTGAACGCATATTAGAATATTCTAATATATACATACATTGCAAGGCTAAATCTTCTTAATACGTGAAACTATATAAACAACGAAGTGTTGGAAATTTATTAAGAATCTCGAAAGTTTAAAACGAGAAATATGTAGAGGAAAAAGAATAATTAAAAACTCTACACAGACTTAATATTGGCCTACATATATGATGCTAATTGAACGCATACTTTAAACATGCACACTATCCTTAATTGTGAGAAATTCTTCTTAAATATTCAGAGTACGAAATATTCTCAAAATTCTCCACCAGTCTGCGAATACGTTCGTTTCCATCCCTGAACTTCTTCAATGTTAAGGGAGGATTATGGCCTGCAAATACCTTTTTATAATAAAGGTCTTCCTCTCTGCACTTTACAGTCAATAGAATTCCACATACTTTTTGGATGAGGCATTTCAAATTCCGATTCCAACCTACTGTGTGCTGCTCTGCATGATTGGTTGTGCTCTCTTCTTCGTTCAGTACTCGCTGATATAGATTCCACATTGCATGAGGAAAACGAGGCTCTCTCCTGTTGTTTGTTCTTCTGTCTATTCTTCCTACATAGATGTTGCAACATTACGTCATTTATGTGTTCAATTGAAATAAAAGCTAAAGCACAGACTACTTTAATTCTAAGTTAAACTCTCCATCCTTTCTATTTTGAAGAGAATGTTCCTAATCAAAATCATGTCGAATAATTTGTCGTAAGTTCCACGAACTCTATTATGGAGCAGAGCGTATAGTAAAAGATGTCGCCCCCTGGGAAAACACCTGGGAAAAAGAGGTGGTGCCATTTTAAAATTACAATCAACAAAACTCTTTTCATACTCATTTAATAATTTCAGGTTATTTTTAAGTCCAAATATTAAAAATCTATGTACAATAAGCTTCAGAACATCCACTTTCTGCAAGCAAAAATTCTTCCGTTTGTTCTCGACCAAATGCATAAGTTTTGAATTCTTCTGGAATAACGAAACTAGCGAATTCGATTGGGCTCATCGGGTATGATTTTACATTGTTTCTATGTTGACGGACCCAACATCTATTATTTGGCATAGCTTCTTGTCAAGTTTGACATAAACTCTGTAAGCATTCGTTGATAGCTCTAGCGATTCCTTCTACTGCGTTGCTTGCACGCGTCTTTATTTCAGTTAGAATGCGGTCTCTCTCAATTTGGGCTGGAAAAAGGATCGTGTCATTAATATATTTCACGATTTCCTCATTTTGAACATGAATTCTTGCTTTAGAGGAATCTTCTCTTTCACACCTATAAAATTTTGTTTCCTTATCCGCAGTATATCTATCAAAAACATTGATAAACCATCACTTTCAAACTTTGGCTTTCGATATTATATTCGCTGCCATTTTTTAATTCTTAGAAAAGTTTAATCAATAAAATTGTTGGACTTTTTATAGAGTTAAATAAATCAATCACTTAAAATTAATAAAGTGAAACTCATAAAAACTTAATTGTATTCGAGTTCTGGATATATAAAAAGTTCACAAAGTTTGATTGTAGGCGATGCGGTTTATTAACTCTGTGAGGGTATGGAACGTACATACTCACATGCCGCCAGACAATCGTGGGAACGAAAGAAATTTGTCGTTTGAGTTGACCTTCGTCTCCTCTCTCTCTCCCCCCACCCTTCCCCCAACTGGCGACAGGAAGTCGGACGAAAGAACACCTATCTTTCAAAGAAGCTTAAATCTTATTTGCCTTCTTTATGATAGCATAGAGATTGTCCGGAAGGCGCTGCGATAAGCGAATTGTCGTGAATGGGATCTCTCTCTCGATTTCCCACAATCCGCGATATAAATAACATCGTCGTTTACCTCTCCACAGCAGTGTACCAAATCTACTCGCGTAATCCTCACGTTGAACGAGAGTCGTTGCCGTAACGTATCGACTACCAACGCGCCGTCGAGTCAACCTGGTCGCTGTGTCAAAGTGTGTTCCTGGAAGTAAATCCCGCCCCACAGAGTTTGTGACTAGAAGAGTACGCTCTGTTGCTCAACGTAACTTGAGTAAGAAAAGGAATATCCAAATAGTTACTGGAAGTTACTACTTGTTAGTGTCACATCCAGTTAGGAGTGAACTAACTAAAACTGCAGCCAGCAGCCCCGAACCCGTCGTATTATCCCCCCTCTTCCCGAGAACTCGTGTTAACGCCACCCGAACCACCCCGTCTGGACCTGAGTAGACGTCTCTCCAATCCATCAATTAATAGTAATCTGTAAACCCAGTGTCCCTATATTCTTAAATTACCTTATTAATTAACCGTGATTGATACTCCCATTGAGTCATTATACATCTAGACGCTTAACGTCAGTGTTTAATATTTAATCCTTAATTTTGCCTGTTAACTATTGCTAATTATTATATTTGTGTAAAGTAAAGTTTATTTTAGGTACGTGTGTTTATTTGTGGCTCCTCCCTTTTGACGTACCCTTGGCAAGACTTTAATTAAGCATCCCGTTCGGCTAATTGATCCAACCTGTATTATGCATTCTTACAATTCAACAATCACAAACCTCCCCCCAGTAACAAGTGGGACTTTTATAGTGAGAATCCTGGCTACGGCACAACACGCCTCTAACTAGCTTTCGCACGTTCAGTAGGAATTAAAGCCTACCTATATATATATATATATATATATATATATATATATATATATATATATATATATATATGATCGTAGGATTGAGTCATAGGGTCAATACCACCGACTACACAAAAGCGGTGTGTCCAGATCAAGGACTAGAATAATTATTGGACCAGACTATGAGCAATTCTACGACAAACTCGAATAAGACTCAACTGAATTTACAACAGTTTTCTATTTATACACTTCACTGCTGAAAAAATATAACTTCACCTTCTTTGATCGTTCCAAGAGTATAAATCTTGATGCTAGAAGAGGAGCAATTAGTAGAATCTCCTCAAATCTCTTCCCCATAAATATTGAGAAATATGGGTCGCAAATATGGGTCGCTAATGAGGCTTTTAGGGTACAATAGACAGAGGTTATTTGTCTTTGAGTCCATCAAAAATTGACTTATTTAATCAGTTTAAAATATTCCATATATCCTATAAATATTTATAACAGGTCAACCGTTATCCTAAAGCCAAAATAGTAGGTCAATTGCCTTTTTACAAGTTTTTATTTAAAATTCCTACTACTATTTTTAATTCTTTTTCTTATATTTTGTAAATATTTGTTAAAAACACGATATTCCAAGAGTTTAAATCACCATATTGGAAAATGACCATCTTTTGTGATCTTTCCAAATCCCCAAATAATATTTGACTGTAAAAAATATCCTAAGCCTAAAATAGTGTCGTCAAATAATAAAAATAATATAATAATAATAATAAGTATTTATAATGCGCCCTTCAGGGCTGTTAGCCCTCACAGAGCGCAGGTTGTGTAGCGAGTGTAGAGAAAGTTTACAGGGAAGAGAAGGCAATTCTGAAGAGGTAAGTCTTCAGGAGACGTTTAAAAGTAGCAAGGGAGGGAGAGGATCGGACTTCGGCAGGAAGAGCATTCTAGAGTCTAGGAGCACAAACTGAGAAGGAACGGTCACCCATAGAGCGGAGGACAGAACGAGGAGTGTTCAGGATGGGAGCGAGGTTAGACCGGAGTGCCCGAGGCGTTTGACGACGGGAGAGGGCAGACGAGAGATAAGGTGGAGCCTCGAGGTTTAGGGCCTTTTAGGTGATGAGAAGAATTTTATAGTGGTTACGGAAGCGAATAGGTAACCAGTGTAGCTCTTGCAACAGAAGCATCGAAGGAGAGAACCGGGGGCAGCGAAGGAGGAGCCGGACAGCATAGTTTTAAACTAGTTGTAGGGGGCGAAGTGACGAAGAAGGGAGATTCACTAGAAGAGAATTGCAGTAGTTTAAGTGTGAGGTAACGAAGGCTTCGTCGATCAAAATGGGATCGAACACGTGAAAAGTTGCGGAGGAAACCAAGGGAAGACTTACAGATACGATGGATGTACGGTTTAAACGAGAGTTGCTCGTCGAAAATAACACCAAGATTACTGACGGTAACAGAGAAGGAGACATTGGTTTCCCCAAGGTTAAGGGAAGGGAAGAGAGCTTTAGATTTGTCCACCATCGAAGCGGTACCAACAAGAGAACTTCAGTTTTATCGTGGTTAAGTTTGAGAAAGTTGGCAGACATCCATTCGTTTATGAAGGTGTAGGCTGAAAGGAGCTTAGTAATTGATTGAGAGAAGGACACAGGGGATGAGGAAAAGTATATCTGAGTGTCATCAGCATAAAGATGGAAGGACAGGCCCAGATCGCGAAAAAGGGAGCCAAGAGGAAGTAAGTAGATGTGAAAGAGGAGGGGACCAAAGATTGAGCCCTGAGGTACCCAAAATGAATGGGCGCAGGCTCGGAGGAGAGGTTATCGAGCGCGACCGACTGAGTGCGGGAGGAGAGGTATGAGCGGAACCAAGTAAGTGCAGTGCCCGAGAGACCAAGGAAAGTTTGAAGACGATCAAGGAGGAGAGTGTGGTTGATGGTGTCGAAAGCAGAGGAGAGGTCTAGGAAAACTAGAATAGAGCGTACAACCCCTATCGGCAGCTCTACGTAAACCGTCTGAAACATTAAGAAGAGCGGTTTCAGCAGAGTGCTTGGCTTTGAACCCCGATTGGTACGTTTCATCGATATGCAGTTAAAAATATGGCCATTAAGGCGAGAGAAAACCACTCTCTCGAGGATCTTAGAGAGGAATGGAAGCTGTGAGATAGGGCGATAGCTACATGGTTCAGAGGGGTCAAGGTATGGGTTTTTAAGGATAGGACGAATTGAGGCATGTTTGAAGGAAGAAGGAACCACCCCTGTGGCAAGAGAAGTGTTAAAGAGATGAAGAATCAGTGGGAGGACAGGAGGGAGAATTTGGTAGAGGAGTTTGGGTGGAAAGACGTCCTTAAGAGATCCAGATTTGTTAGAGCGTGAGATTAGAGTAGTTACTTCCTCGGAGGACTCCCGAGTGAGGACGTTAAGCGGCAATGGATTATGGTCGGGGAGAACAACATGGGCTTCTTCAGACGACTGGGGTAGTATGGCGCGAAGGTTAATAATTTTATCAGAGAAAAATTTAGAAAGAGTAGAGGGGTTGCTGGAAGGAGAGGTGGGGTAAATAGGGCTAGGCGAGGAAAGACGACAGAGGAGTTGAAAGATAGGCCGAGAGTCATTCTTGCTCTCAGACAAAAGTTTGCGTGAATGAGCCTCACACCATGTATATGTATTGGGGATGACACATGTTGTGTAAGAGAGAAGAGGTCGATGATGTCAATGAATGCACGAAAAGTCTCATTGTGGCGAGGAAGATTGAAGTCACCGAGAATAAAGACAGAACCAGTAGAGGATAGGTCGAATAGTAGGTTAATGTCGCTGAAACGAAAACTAACGGGAGCCACTAGCAAAGATTAGCCACATTCATACTGCATCGGGTACCAGCTGTGGGACGCCCCTCCTCCCCTGTCAATCAAGTGATTAAATAGACGCCTGCATCCTTATTTTGCGATTCTGGCTTAGTGCAACGGAGAGATTTTTTGATAGTTGAGGGATATTTGAAGGTGATCAAGTTGGGAAATATGTACAATGGAGTTTAGTCCTTTGAGCAAAGTGGAATATGTAGAGATAAGCAATTTCCTTTAAATATGTTTGTTTTTTATGCTCCAAAACAGTGGTTTTTATTGTTCAATGAAAAATGAATTTCAATGACGCTTATGTTTGTAAATGATGATGATTAATACGCCAGTGCAATGCTGCTCAGTCTGTACAGACTATCTTGCAGCCAAGAGGTACATTGGGGGTTAAGAGTTTTCTTCATACACCGCGCTCAGTTCAGCTGGGTCATGGTGCATATGAAATCAATGCCATTGGCAGACATGTCAAAATATCTAAAATTAAAAGAGGTGCGGATGGTATAAAAATAAACTATTAAAAATTAGTGGTACTCAATACCACATTTGCGCCTTTTGCTAAACATTAAAATCGGTCGTTGCGCTAGACTTCTTTAAAGACATTAATGTCTTTTAGGAACCTGAAGAGTGCTTGTTGATCACAGTTTTTGGACATTGGAGATAAAACCGATTTCAGGGCTGAATTTGCTGGATTATTGTTCAGGGAAGGGAATGCTCTTGTCCTCTGGTTAATGAGGGGGGGGGAGGGCATTCTATAAGGATGTGAAGGATGGAAGCCGGCATATTGCAAGAGGCACATATGGGTGGTGGGGCGCCACACATGAGGTGCCCATGCGTAAGCCTTGTGTGCTCAATCCTCAACCTGCTCAATATTGTCTCCTCTCTCCTGCTCAATGGCTGGTCTCTATTTGGCCATGGAAGCACAAATGGTTTTACGCCATGAAGCTTAGTTAGGGGATCTATCCCTCCCCACTCCTGCTGCCAAAGTGAGTAGGCATATGCCCTCACCAGTGGGTACTGGTCACTAGCGGGGACCGGTGCCCCAATGGGAGCAGGCCCTCTCCCAGCTGCTTCCTTTGCGGCTTTATCCGCTTTTTCGTTTGAGTTTATCCCTATATGGCCAGGGACCCAGCAGAAGGTAATTTTGTGCTTAGTACTCATCCAGTAGACCCAGTACTGAATTTTGAGGACAAGTGGGTGCTTGTTGTATAGGGAACTTATAGAATCTAGTACACTTCTTGAGTCGGAATAGATTACATAAGAATCAGGTGGTGAGCTGGAGATCTCATGAAGTGCAGCAAGTATCGCTGTAAAAATGGATGCATGGGGTGGGGGTGTGACTAAGGTAGTCCCCGTGGGTGATATCACACCTGCCCCAACACCAACCGGGCCTTTCGAACCATCAGTGAACACAGGTGGAGGTCTGTCTGATTTATTGGGAATGTAGAAGTTTTCGCACACTTCAGCGGTGCCTCTGATCCACGGTGGGACTTGTGTTTGGTAGCTGGGCATCCCGATAGCACTTCCAATATGCACTGCATGCTCACCCATCCTTAACCCAAATGGTCATGCGATGGATGGAACTCTATCATAAATTGCATTTGAACGTCTCCCTAGGATGCTCTGGTAGAATGGGGTATTAGGTATTTGTTGAATACAGAAGAAATATTTCAGGTTCTGAATCAATCGGTGGTATTTTAATGGGAGAAGGCCGCTTTCGGCATATAGGCTCGGCACTGGGGAAGATTTGAAGCCCCCAGGACGAGGCCTATCTCCCAGGTTGCGGATTGGTTCCAGGGCCTTGAGGTTTGTATTATTTGCTGAGCTGTATATCTGAGAACCATAATCCATTTTACTCTGCACTAGGCCAGAGTAGAGCATACAGAGTGTTTGGCTGTCTGAACTCCAGCTTGTATGAGAGAGGAATTTCATTAAGTCCAACCTCTTTGCGCATGACTTCTTCAGCTTGGTTATGTGATGTTTTCATGTTAGTTTTCTGTCAAATCTAATACCCAGGAAATTTTTATCTTCTTCAAACTTTATAGGGGTCTTGTTGAGGAAAAGCTCTAGGGTGTCCCATAGAGCATTCCTGGGTTTGGAAGTGCACAGCGCAAGTCTTTGTTGTTGATAGGCGAATTCCTTTGCTTCATGTATTTGAAGTTATTATATTTATTGCTTGCTGGATCTTACGAGTCACGAATGGCAAGCGTGGTGAGGAGCATGCTATTCCAAGATCATCAACATAGAGTGCTGTGAATATGTCGGGTTGTACCCCTTTCAAAATGTTGTTGATTCTATGATAAAGCAAATGACACTTAGTACCCCTCCCTGGAGTATGCCCTCTATTTGTTCATAAGGGTGGGAGAGTGAATTGTCTACCTTGAATTGAAATGTGCGTCTTAGAAGGTAATTTTGGATAAATCTGGTGAGGTAATCTCTAAATCCCCAGTCGTGGAGCTGTTGGAGAATGCCCCTCCTCCAGCTCGTGTCATACGCTTTTTCTATGTCAAAGAAGACACCGACGACATGGTGTCTTCTTGCGAAGTTGTCTCTGATGAAGGTCTCCATTCGAACTAGTTGGTTAGTAGTAGATTGACCCTTTCTTAAACCTGACTGCACTGGGGTAATCAATTGATCTTTTTCCAGGAGCCAGACAAGTCTGGCATTTACCATCATTTCCATCAGCTTACATAGACATGATGTTAATGAGATGGGGCGGTAATCGGCTGCCTCGGTGCCACTCTTTCCTTCTTTTATAAATGGGAGCACAATAAACTTTTGCCAGATGGATGGGAACATTCCCTCTATCCATATTTTGTTAAATATCTTAAGGATGTGGTCTTGGAATGCAGGGGCTAAGTTCGCGATCATACCATAGGTGATCTCATATTGTTCTGGTGCGGTGATATGAGATTGTTTCAAAGCTGCTTTGAATTCAGTCATGGTGAGGATATTGTTGTATGGTTTGTCAGCTGCATGTTCACGTATTAACTCCAGGGGTATTGATTCCAGTGTCTTTCTTAGTTTTTGGAATGGTTTGGGGTAACTTATTGGATCTGAGTAATTTGCGAATGTTTGGGAAAATACTTGTGCAGCTTCTGAGAGGTCCCCAATTAGGTCACCTGCTCTAGTCAGATTTGGGAGACAGGGACCAAGTCCTTACCCATGAATTTCTTTACTTTCCTCCAAATTTTCCTCATGGGTGTTCTATAATTAAGCGAGGAGATGTAACTTCTCGTGGATGTTCTCATTGCTTGTCGGAGTGTTCTTTGCCGTATGGCTCGTGCTTTATTGCGCTCAAATTTGTTGGTGATGGTGGGGTTCCTTTGGTACCGTCGACAGGCTTCCCTGCAAAGGGTGACAGCCTTGGTGCACTCGTCCGTCCACCATGGGAGTGCTTTCTTTGTAATGGGCTTCCCTTTAATTGGCATTGATGAGTTGGCCACCATATTGAGAAAATTATAAAAGGCTTCAAGGCTTTCATCAATACTACTCTCAGTTATATCACTTGGAGAAGCAATTATAGATGTAAATTTTGGCCAGTCTGCCTTCCTTGTGTTCCAGCTCAACATACTTTTAGGAGGAATGTAAGGGGCTACCCTGATTGAGGACACATAGGTTTGAGGTGCTAACAATTTTTTCGAACATATTTTCCCTTGTATTATTAGCTGCATCGCCCCACAAGGGATGTCTAGCATTCATGTCACCAAGGACAGGGAATGGAGTTGAAAGCTGAGAGAAGAGGTTGAGCATATCACCCTCTGTTACACAATCGTCTGGAGGTAAGTATAGATAGCATATTGTGTAGTTTTTGGTGGTATGTACCCTAACGGCCACTGCCTGCAGTGATGTATTGAGTGATACTACCATCTGTGGGAAGGAGTTTTGGATGAAAAGGGCCACTCCTCCTGTGGGCCCCGTAGATTTATAATATCCTGAGTAGTTTGGGAGTTGGGGGGCGGGCCTACGTCTTAGTATTAACTCCTGTAGTGTTATGCATGTGGGATTGGTTTCACTCAACATTTTATTGAGTTCCTCCCACTTTGCATAAATTCCTTGACAGTTCCAATGAATGAAAGATAATTTGCTCATTGTCTTTTCAAAGTAATTAGTTTACTTTTGTCTTTTGAGTTTTCTATGGTTGGGGGTATGATGGGCTTTATTTTTGGTTTTTGCATGTCTTCCTTGGTGGCGGTTTTCTTTGTTTTATTCCTGGTGGTTTAGTGGTAGTAGTTAATTTTGAGTACGGCAGTATTCTTTTTAAGGTTGATGGTTGATTTGCGGCAGTGCTTGTTTTGCTTGGGAGCTTCGATTTCCTTGGTGGTGGTAGAGGAAGTGACAGTTTTGGCAGACTCTCTTGATGAGTGTCGGTTATGCTTTGATTCTTTCCTGCGTCCATTGCTAGATGTTCAGAGGTCATATGGGTGGTTCTCGCTCCTTGATTGGTTCCAGGAATGGTACCAATGCTAGGGGAGATTGCACCTGCCATAAGATTGTCTAATTCCTTGCTGATGTCTATGGTGGCTTCTCCCTCCACCAGTTCGGAGATCAGCTTCTCAGCAGTTTTTGTTTTGTGTGGACTTGGTGAGCTTGTGACTACTTCAATCATACATGTGTTTGGTATCCCACTTTTATTATGCACTGGTGTGGGTGGTAAATCTTCTGGGATCGGATGTATACCTATGAGTGGGACTGTGTACTCGACTTCAATGCTATCTTTTTCATCAGGCTTCCTCCTCTCTAAAACTGGGACGTGGTATATTCTCTCTCGGTCAGATTTTTTTTTTTTTGTTCTTTGGGGCTTACTAAGTGACCTTTTAGCGCAAGGTGCTTGAGATGAAGGAGAAAGCAGGAGGGGTCCCTTATTTTGCCTTGGCGATGGTCTGGATGTCGAAGATTGGCTGGGCGGTGTTCCAGGTGGGGTGCAATATTCTGCTCCTCTAGGTTGGCTGGGGGGTGTATTCTTGCGACTATACCTGTGTATTGGTTGCTGGTTATCGGCACTAATAGCTGTGACAGTTAGTTGTGCAATCTCTTGGGTAGTTGGTGGTTGATGCACCGATGAATTAGATGGCAGCTGGGGTCTAAACTGAGGCCTACTGGGTTTTAGGCTTTTCAATGCATCAGCGAAGCTGCGTCCCGGTGCAATATACAATGATTTGGCCTGTTGGCGGGCTTCCCTAAAGCTTACTTTCTTTTTGTTTCGGATTGCCAGGATTTCTTTCTCGTACATGAAGATGGTGCATTCTTTACCGGATGCTCTGTGGTTCCCACTGCAGTTTGCACAGCAAGTTGGTAGATTAAAGGATGGGCCATGGTATTCTTTGCTCCAGTTAACACATATGCGTATTTGGATACATACTTTGCTTGAGTGACCGAATCTTTGACAGTGGAAACACCTTCTGGGGTATTCAACATAGAGTACAATGGGGATGTTGAGATACCCCACTTTTATTCTTGATGGAGCTTCAGTTCTGTTGAAGGTGAGGATTATAGTAGATGAAGTTACCTTGACGCCATTAATTGTACGGGGTAGAGGGACTGCATCTATCACTTTTTGTTGTTCTAGTTTTGAGATTAATCTTTGTAGGTTGTAGTTAATCAGTTCCCCGGACCTCAAGACACCTTTGCAGGTGTTGAAGGTCAGGTGAAGTTAGGAGAAAGTTCGACATCTGCCAGTGTTTTTAGCGAGAGGATATCTTTTTGTTGTTCGGGAGATGCTGCTTCTACCACCAAGCAGCCATCATTGTGAGGCCACATTTGATTTGGCTCACCACACCTTGTTACAAAGTCGTCATAGACATCGAACACATCTACTTTGGAGAGAGGTAAGTTGGAGTTTGATTTACGGACAAGAAAGCGCTCGTAGCCCAGATCGGGGTTCACTTCAGACCCAAAAGGGTCTGGGAAAAAGAGGCTTTATTATATCCCATATAAAAATTTTAAAGGTCACCTCGACTCTGGAGTCATGACCCTCACCTACTCGCAAGAGGGGACCGGGCGGGTCCGTGAAGCCTGGGTGGTTGGCACGTGATGAGGTCCAACTGCTGGTTTAAAAGCAGTGGGCCCCCCACCTGACGTTTACCAGGACAGCAGGGAGGGGGGGGGGCGCCCGGATCTCCGACGGTCCATGCACCCTACCATCTCCACTACATGGCATAGCCGGAAGACCATTTACCCGGTGGGTGAAGTTCAGCGGGCCCGTACAGGAGTCGGTACGTTGAAGGGGGGGCGGAGTGATGCCAGAGTTTGGTCATCAGCCTAATGGGGTCCCCATCACCCTTCTTTGTACTCGGTGTGGGATCACCTAGTCCTTGTGAATTCAATCAAAAAACCACAGGACGGTGGTGTAGAAACCCTGTATAGGGGGAACCAAGTGGGCTAGTAGTGTACTGGAGTTCGGACACATGGCTGCCCAACAAGCTTTAGGTACGCTTGGTCTGGCTTCTCGCCCAGGACCTGTCCAATACGGTTAGACCCTTGTAGGAACTTAGTCTTACCCTGGTGCGGCTCCTGGGGTCATCAGTGCTCGCAAGCCCATTCGCCACGGCAAGGCGGTGCCCCTGCAGGGGTTATGTTTGTAAATGCTTGAACGTAAACATTCCCTTAAAATCTTTCTTAACGCTGATTGACCAATTTTTGTAGCGCCTATGTTTAAAACGTAAAATTTGTCCTAAATACCATTTTTTTAACGCCAATGCAGTTCTGATACCCAAACCTTCAAGGGGAGGCCCCCCCCCCCCTCCGGAGAGCGATGGTTAATTCCGCGCTAACCAACAAAAAGTCCACCATATAATCATACCTCAAGAACCCCCCCCCCTCCCCCCGGGTGCACGTTCATGTAAGCATAGCTGCGACGATGAGGGAGTCGCCCTAAATCGAAGTACAAAAGGAATATCGTTCGAAGAGAAGGAGCACGAACTCTTAACTCAGAACCAAGACCACTCAAACCAGCCAATAGAGAGAATGAGAAGACAACTGCCCCGAGGGTTCATTCTCTCGAAGAGAGAATGGACAACCCAAGCCCAGCAGGAAAGAGGCTTTCGAGGTGGTCTAAGTAAAACTGAGCATAGCCGTGGTTAGACTGCTGGATGTCACCTCAGGATATTTCACTATTATCGAAAAGAAGAGATACATCGAGGCCATCACTAAAGAAGAGGCAGGCGAGGTCCTCCATGGGATCGGACTGCAGCCCGCCATACCCCTACAAATCATCGCCCACAGGATCCATAGATTGGGCAGCACACTAAAGAAGCCATCAAGGAAGAAACTCAACTTCGACAAACCTGGGTCAAGGTAGTCTAAGTCAGAAAATTTAAAAATAGAGGAGAGAGCATTGACTACTCGCATGTTTTCAAAGTAGTCTTCGCCTAGATAACAATGGCCCAGAAGGCCAAAGAACATGGACTCCTCATGTTTAACGCGAAAGTTAACGGATAACAAATCGAGAGAGAGGAGTTTACTCCAGTCCAGTTCTCCTTCCGGTGATATCAGATGGAGCAACACGCGAGCAATGGCTGTAAAGAGCCCTTGGAGACGTACTCTAAATGTAGCGAAAAGGGTCACCACTGGAAACAATGTAGAAACGCATACGAAAATGCACCAACTGTGGACAGGAAGATAGATCGATGGCTATGCCTTGTTCAGTCAAGAAAAATGTGATTACAAAGAAACAACAAGAAAATAGACACGATGATTCGCTGCCCAAGCAGCGAAGGCGGCACTCACAGAAGTAGACGCAAAGAAAACCTAACTCAAGATCCAAAACAAGAACTCAACAAAGATTCTGACCTGCATATTCCACGCGCATGTCATGAATCTAACACGGCCAGGTATATTCGCAAAATAGCTACACCAAATGCTCGCGAAAAAGTGAATGGCCCAGGGGATGTCCTGCAATTCCAGATGGTACTAAACCAATAGTCAGAGGATATAACCAACCCTAAAACAGGATACAAAACTAAGAAAGAGAAGACAAAAGAAGCAGTAGAAGTGAAAACTCCTGTACTGAAACTCTTCGGAGTCCTCAGACTCATCGGACTCAGAAGCCGCCCATCAAAACAAGAAAGCAAAGGGAAAGAAAGGTAAAAACAAAAATCTGAATGCAAGTAGAATCAACCTCTCTATCTACGCGTGCGAACAGTTTCCCATCCCCGAGGATATGGATCCCAGAAAAATATTCCAAGGCATTTAGTCAAAAATCTTTAAGTGAGAATTCGATGCTGACGTCGACATGGAAGCAGTAGAAGAAACACTGCTTCGCCAAAGCGTGATCTATATGATGAGATGTGTGAGTAGGTTTCTTATGCCGAATTCAGGAAGAAGAGGAACGGGAAGAAGAAAAACAAACCAGAAATACGCAAAGGACAATATGGAGAGAGAAAGCACAGAATGAGGATTCTGACAGTCAACGTTGGTGGATAGGATGGGAAAGTAACGGGATATGGAAACATTTCGTGGTCTTGCCCCAGACAAGACCACGAGGGGTCTTGTCATGAGAGGTTTGATGGTGCTGCAATAGGTGTCAAGGGGAATATCTCGTTCAAATTCCTTCCAGAACTGGACGAATCCTTTGTGGCGGTTGAACTCCACACATTGCTAGGAAACCTCGTGATAACCGTAGCTTATCAACTCCCTCGTCGAGCCTAGCTGCCAATAAAGAACTTCTACACGCTGTTTGGGCATCGCAGAATGGTATTCCTGGGGGGCGACCTCAATGCCAGATGCCGTGCGGCGGACTATGGTAGAACCAACGAAAGAAGCCGAAACTTGGAATTGATTATTTATGCAAAGAAAAAACATCCAGAGAATAGGGCCGGATTTTCCGATCTATATCACCCATTAAACCTGATATAATCTTAACAAGTCAAGGTTTTCCCTTTAACTACTATAGCGAGCCTGGCCCAATAGTCTCCAGTAATCACATAGCGATCCTCACTACTATCTCGCTAGCGCCGATTCAGCTACCAGTCACTCTCCGGAAAAACTACGCCTCGGCCACCTGGGAACGTGACAAGAGACAACTCAGTCAATAAGTCCCAAAGGACCTGAGCGATGCAACCTTTGAAGAGATAGAAAAAGAGCTGGAGAAGATAACTGTGTCTAGTCTAGAAGCAGACCACGAGTGTGTACCCAAGACAGGGTACAAAACCACTCCTCAACGCAGATGGACAGAGGAGATGAGGCTGATCGCTCGTGTTCACAGGAAGGTGTATGATG
Organism: Ceratothoa steindachneri; assembly: GCA_963969495.1. Lineage (NCBI taxonomy): Eukaryota > Metazoa > Arthropoda > Malacostraca > Isopoda > Cymothoidae > Ceratothoa > Ceratothoa steindachneri. Next base: position 63,196 of record CAXAKS010000225.1, on the reverse strand, counting down.
AGATAAGACGGGCAGATCCAAACCGTGAGAGAAACTCGCTACTACGGCATCTAAGCGCAGAGTTTAAAGACGCTATCAACCTCCAAGGAGGAAATATGAAACAACTTAATAGACATAGAAGAAACGGCGGTTCTGTAAGAAAGATTTCGAACGTACTGGAAAAATGTCTCCAGTATCACTCCAGAAGACAATGAAGAGTTCGACCAGGAATTCGAAGGCCAATTGATAGAAGACCTGAATCGGATCATACATCAAACGTACCCAGATCACCAAGGTTGCCTAATAACACCTGAGGAGGTCATGCGTACTGTAAAGTCCTTTGAACAAAGGGCGCCAGGCTGGACGGGCATTACTAAATGCAGCTTAGTAAATACCTCACAGCAGATCATTCAGGGAATCACAAACATTTTTAATGCTTCCCTGAATACGGATTATTTCCAGACAGCTTAAAGATTTCTGAAATAATCTTTATACGTAAGGAAGGTAAACCCCATGATCAAATGGTCAATTACAAGCCAATCTCACTGCTTGAGTTTGTGGCGAAGATCTACGAGAAGCTCCTTGCTGACCGGCTTCAAGACAATTAAGCTGTTCAAGGAGCTCATAACCCGCAGCAGCACGGGTTCCGTTGTAGACGGGAAACGGAAACCGCCCTCGCCCTCATAACGAAAAAACCCGCCAGCAGCAAAGCTGAGCGGAAATACGTACACGTCGTACTGCGAGATGTAAAAAAGGCCTTCGATAAGGTTTGACTGAGAGATCTACAATACAAGACCTTGAACCTTCGGCTAAACACAATCTTGGAAAGGCTCTTCTGTGACTATATCGTCGAAAGGAGAGCCCAAATTTCGATCGAGGGCTACATCGGACCCGAATTCGAACTCGAGGCGAGTGTTCCACCTGGCAGCTGACTGAGTCCGTTATTTTACCTCGTATACATATATAGACCTCCCTGCCCAGTGCGGGACGATATGATGTATCTGCAGTTCGCAGATGACATCACACAAATCGTCCCAAGTTCCATCAGGAACGCTGGAGTTCAAACAAGAGGGACAGCTGCCGAGATAAAAAATATCAACATTTTGGAAATAGGTGGAAAATTTAGACGAACCACTAGAAATTCCAAGTAATTCCAATGAACTGCCGGAAAGTAGACGGCATCCTCGTAGAAGACGAACACTCCCCGTACTCTAACGAGGAAAAACTCCTGGGCTTACGACTCACCAAATCTGGATATTAGACCCACATTAACAACAGAGTCTCCCTAGCCAAAAGAGAGCTGAAGAAACTATACAGATTTCAATGCCTCAACGAGTCAAACAAAAAGACCCCCCCCCCCCTCCCAGCGGAAGGATCTGCGTAGGATAAAAAAATAGACCAATTTATACATAATTAAACAAGAAACAATCCTCAAAACCAAGACATTTAAACAAAACAAGGAAATTAACAACAAACTAAAAGAGGTAAAATGCCCAAATCAAAAGGAAACTAAACAAAAATATTTAAACTAACAACTAAAAAAAAGAAAGTGAAAATTAGCAGCAAAAGTCAAAGAAGTAAACAAAAAAGGAGGCGTAGTGCCCAAACTAAATTCAAATTAAACTGAAATTGGTAAAAGAAAAGCAAGAAATAAAATATTATAAACATAAATAAAAGGAGGCAAAGAACCCAGATTAAAATTAAAAATAAAATCCAAAGAGTAAAGGAGGCAAAGAGCCAAAATTAAATCTATAATGAAAATAAAACTAAAAGATAAAAATACAAACAACGAAAATTAAAGCTTAAATAAAATTAGGCAAAATGCCCAACGACAGTATCAATAATAAGCAAAAAAGTCAAAAAGTTAGCATATTAAATTAATTGAAAGGCTTGAAAGCCACGAGGGAGGAACCAACATAAGAGATAATTTATATAAATATACCAAAGGAATAACTAGACCGCCCTGGACGGTCAAAACAAATCTCGACGGAGGAAATAAAACACAAAGTTAATTAGAGCAGATCTAATAAAATGCTGGAAAATTTTTCAGGGTGAGTGTGCATTGTCTTCTAATAAAATTTTTAACTTGGCTCCTATGGTAGGTACTCGTGGTCATCAATTCAAACTGTCTCCTAGGCACACAAGTCTCGAATGTAGAAATAGGTTTTTCAGTGAAAGATGTATCTCTAGTTGGAATAATTTGCCTAACCATGTTGTTGCTAGTTCAAATTGGAAAACTTTCAAAAGGTATCTTCACGAAAACTGCAGACTTATTATATGATTTTGATTGAACTTTTTTGTACCAAAACTTCATTGAGTTTAATCTGTTCTATAAAATGGAAAATAGTCTAAAGTAGGCGGCGCTATCGTCTTTATTATTTCAATAAATGTGCGCCACCTAATTTAGGCTATTTCCGCCAAATTTTAAAAATTTTAGTGACTTTAACAAAAGCTAAACTATCTCCACCTTTCACTATTTTAATTGAGCCGCGCTTCTTTTAAAATGAGACCACGATCCATAATAGAAAGGTCTATTAAATTGACCGAGGATTTAACACAAGTCGTGATGAAGTCGAACAAACCGGATTTGCAGGAATCACGCTCTTTTAACTGCTCGGCTTCAGTGTTACCAATATTTGAAATAAGGTTGATTAAAGTTGCCAGTGTGTGAAATTAAACGAAACATACAAAGTTCAACACATTAGTAATTATAAAAATTCAATGCATTACTAAATAATATAATTGAGTAGAAGTGCAGGAATTTACTAAATAATAAAGCAGAAAGGGAAAAACAAAATAACAAAATACAAGCAGTGATTGGCCACATGCGAAGCTACCGTCTGACGTCATAAGGGCTAGATTGTAGCCCAGAAACATCGCGCCCTATCGTGCGCCCATAAACTCAAGTATTACGTTGAAAACAAGGGTATATATAGAAAATATAAGAAATCAGATTTTATTTTCCTTCCTTCCTTGATCTACCTAATTTACTTGTTTTAAGCCTCGAAGTAGGGTTTCGTTGTGTATTTTTCTTTACATCCAAATAATAATTACTGCCCCCCCCCCCCACCTCCATTTTGGAACAAAGAGCAATTTCATATGGACAAACAACGGAGCCGAGCCATATCGGCGCATTAGTATTACACATGCCTTGCTAAAAGAGACCGGCGCTACTTAAACAGAAATTCAGTACACCTAACTTAAACCAAATTAGGTAAATCGATACTCTTGAAGGATACAGCATTTGCAGACTTAAAATCTAAAGAACCCCTGATTGCCTTCGAATAATCCAGAGGGAATCTTATTTGGGGGAGAGGGGGGGCACAAAACGAAAGCCACAAAATTAAATTTAGTACCATCGGGTAGAGTGCAAAAATGCGGTTAAGAAGATATACTTGAGAGCTGAATCCTGTGGAGAAAGCCCTACCATAAATGAATTTGGTTCGAATTAATTGAAAAAAAATAGGCCTACAGCGAGATATAGCTTTTCCTAGACTTTGAAAACAAAGGTACAAGTATATATAGAATATATAAGAAATCCTTTTTTTTTTATTAATCTAACTAATTTCCTTGGTCTAAGCTCGAATTAGAGTTTTGATGTGCATTTTTATTTATATACAAATAATAATTACTATCCCGTCACTTTGGAACAATTAGGAATTTTATTTGGACAAACGACCCGGTTGGCTCATGTGTGCTCATTCCTGAGCATTAGTATTACACAAGCCCCGGTAAAAGAGACCGGTATTACATAACTTATGGCTGTCCTTCGAATACGAAGACGACTCAAGCTTCACTCGATGAAAATGGAGATGAATTTATGGGTATAAATTTGTGGTAGCCGTCGGTTGGGGCAGCCATAATGACAATGCAGTCCGATGCGTGATGCAAACACTGCCACAGAAACGACACTCTATTCCATGGTTATTTGTCTGCTGGACTGGTGGATTGTGGCGCCGTTTTCTTCTCGCCTCTCTCGTTGTAGATGGACTGTTCAAGGTGCGATTCCTCCATACACGTCGATCTCTATGCTGGTCGGTCACTGGCTTTGACTTCCAGATTTAGGGGTTCAATATTACTCTTTAGAGGGTTGCTTTTACTTGAACTTTATAGCGTTTCATTGGCCCACTTTGTCTACGATGTCCCAGTGGGAGTTGTCTATAAATTGTTTATCGAGGTAGTCTGTCATCAGCCATGCGAATTATATGTCCAGTCCATTGCAATGGTTTTTGTGCAAGCATGGTCTCAATTGAGGTTGTGCTGGCGCGTCGAAGGATTTCTACATGGGAAACTTGGTCCCTCCGTTAGCTTTAGAATTTTCTGCAAATTTCTTATATGAAATGCTTCCAATTGTCTTATATGCCTTCTGTAAGCAGTTCATGTTTCAGCACCGTAGAGTAGAGTAGTTATACATACAACGGTGTAGAATGCTACCTTCGTTTTTAGGCTTGGCGATTTAGAATGACTGTTGTGTCTTTTAGGGGATTGCCATCTTGTGATCTGACAGGGGCTAAATTGCGTTTCATAGGCCCATAGATAGTCTTCAGACCGTTGTAGAACCCATGTTATTTTGTTATTGTCAGCAAGGTGTTGCAGGTTCTTTGCCTGGTTGGTCCACCATTTATTTTCCATATCACGAAACTTGAGTTGAGTTTCCTTTCTTAAATGATCAAAAGTTAGTTTTATATGTCCGGAACTTGGGTTTGAGAACCATGCATCATGGGCCTTGTTCTTCTGTGTCAGCAATATTTGAATGTCTTTCGCATTTTCGTCAAACCAGTCTTCATGGTGTTAAGGTTGAAAACCTAGTCTCCTCTGTACACTGCTTCAGAATGGAGTGAAAAATGGTCCAGAAGTCGCTAGCTGTCACAGTTGGGGAGTTGTGGCCTTGCATCAAATTTACATATAACGAACTTCTGTAAGCATTTCGTTTTACTTGATCTCTCAAACTGTTAGTATTTAGCTTTTTTGAGGACTATCTGCGCTGAGCTGGGGGGCGCATTATAAGATTTAGCTTGCAGAGTAAAATAGTATGATCTGTTGAACACTGCAACTCTCATTGCTCATGTGAGGTAAATATCCTTTTGGTCACTCTGCCTGGTTAGTATAAAATCAATCATATGCCCATGTTGGAACGTGGGTGAGTCAAAGTGGTTTAATATTTGTTCGAGGGAAGTTGAAATGTAGTATTAGTGATTATAAGATTATGTTCTGAACAGAGTGTTAGCAGTCTGAGGCCGTCACTGTTCATTTTTCCCATTCCATGTTTGCCAATGACCTGTGGACAGAGATAGACTTGATTTTCTACTCTCTTGCATTGGAATCCCCAAGCAATGGGATTTTGTCTTCTTTGGGTACTGCGATTAGTGCTGAATGTAGCGATTCATAGAATGCATCTTTTTGTTCCTCACTGGAGTCTAGTGTCGGCGCATATACACTAATTAGGGTGGTAAAGCAGTGTTTTGCAAGAGATATACGCCATGTCATCAGTCTTGAGGATATGCCTAATGGCGATTCAATTATTTTGGCGAGTAATTTGTAACGTATGGCAAAGCCAACTCAATGGATTCTCCGTTCGTATTCATCATAGCCTTTCCAGTAGACTGTATATCCCTCACCAACCTCTGTTAAACTATCTTCGCTTGGTAATCTCGTTTCGCTCAGTGCCACAATGTCAACATTGTATCTCATTAGTTCATGGGCTATAATAGCTGTTCTGCGTCGAGGTCTGGTTTGGGGTTCATTATCTAATAAGGTTCTGATATTCCACTCAGCAACTGTAAGTGTTATTTTCCTTTTCTTAAGTTTACGACCGCAGTCAGGGATGCCTTGGCAGACGCGGTATTCTGCCTAGGTTGTTGTAAGGCTGCCTTTTTTTTAAACCAAGTCTTGGTAACGGTCCTTCCCATTCCTGGGTGAGCAGTGAGGCTTCCGTTTCCGGCTGCTCATACATGTTGAGAGCACACGAAAGCTGAGCCAGCTCTTTTCGCCACTCAGCCAGCGGCGATCACCTCAACACTGCCAGCATCCAGGAATCATGCTGGCAGCTCCCAGCCACATCCATGGCCTGCCCCTTACACCTTATCCTCTCGCCGGGGGACTTTTGATGATAAAGGGTCAATGAAGGGAGATTGAGTGAAATAGATGAACGACAGAGAGATGAAAAAATATGAGTGAAGCTGTGCTTGCGCAGTGAGTGGATTAATGTGTAGAAGGGCTTTTGTAGTCTATCCCCACAGCTTAGCCTCACACATAACACTGGTCTGCGTCAAAAATGTACCTTAGGTTTTCTGTAGTGTTTCTTAATAAAATTGACCTCCTAAATCCGAATCTGGCATCCGTTTTTCTCTATCAGGTTTTATTTTTGCGATACAGGGAGTGATAATAATTTTATAGTTTATACATGGCCTATATTACATCAAAATTTCAATAGTTTTTGCACTACTGTATTCGCAGTAAATTATGTGTACATTTTAAGTAATTATGTTAATAAGTTTATTTTTTTGTAGGTTAGGAATTGCTCAGCATTATAATAATAATAATAATAATAATAATAGTGGTTGAGTTAAAAATTAACAGAAAATGTAAGAATAGCTCCGACAGATTTTGCTATGTTTGCGGCAAAGTGACTTTTTCCGAGCAGCAATGTACAATATCCTGTAATTAAATCTTTGTATCAAGCATAATTTGGAGTAAGGCTAGGAGATTAAGATAAAAGATATGCACCACATATCTGCTGCAAGGGATGCTACATAAGTTTAAGACGCTGGAGTCAGGGCGAACAGAAGTCTCTCTCTTTTCGTGTTTCCATGGTGTGGAGAGAGGGCAACGACCACACTACAGACTGCTATTTTTACAGGAAAAATCTTAAAGGTGAGCTTTGTATCAAGTATTTAAACTTTCTGTATTATACTGTCTCCTGAAAATGTCATTATTATGCATAGACTTAGCATAAAATTAAAAAACTAACATAATCACTTCAGCATGAACATATCTTTTACTAAACATTTATGTACTATCTGCAACTCTAAATCAATTCCTTTATGTAATATGCAATTATATTTTCCACAGGTATAAATAAGAAGAATAAACAGAGTGTGGCATATCCGGATGTTCCTTCTGCCATCAAACCCCTGCCCCATGGTCCAGGAATTCCTATACCTTCTACCCCTGAACAAAAAAAGATCCATGAAGAGATTAATATGGAAGTTGATCAAGATTATGAAACATCTGAGTCTTATCAGGTTTCCACACATGATATGGTCGCAAGACCATTCACTCAAGTTCAGTTAAACGACTTGACCAGGAATCTGGGGCTTTCAAGGGAGAATGCATAACTTCTTGGCTCACGTCTTCGTAAAAGTAATCTTCTCGCTAAAGAAACAACATTTTTGGTACAGAAATAGAGAACAAGAGTTTCGAAGCTATTTTTTTACAGCATTCTTCCAGGTCTTTAGTATACTGCGCCAATATTAAAGGAATTGTTGATGCCCCTGGAATTCCCTACAACCCATTAGAATGGAGACTTTTCATAGATTCCTCCAGTTGAAGTTTAAAAGCTGTGTTACTCAATATTGGTAACAAGATAGCTTCCGTTCCTATAGGCCATTCAATCCAACTTACTGAAAGATATGAAAATATGGAAATATTGCTTGATGCAATGAATTACTCTACCCACAATTGGAGGATATGTGGTGACTTAAAGGTAAGATCATTTTACACTTGGCATTTCTAAGCTCTTTGATATTGACATTTTCATTTTTAATTGTTAATACTTGTATACACCTTTTGGTCAACTTACATTTTACAAGAATGCAAATCTGGAAATCATGAATCATTTTTTGGTTATATTTTTTTGTTGAAGTGTGTCCCTATAGGTTAATGCATCTTTTGGGGTTAATGGGGAACTTATCCTAATTGAGAAGGTATACAACATAACTCAATAAACTCAAAATAAGATGTACATGTATCCAATTAGTTCCAATACAATGATTTAATCCATCGGCATAAAAGATTTTTCAGTGCATATTCTTATCGTTTAAAGAAATATTACTTTGAATTTGTTTTTAGAAATATTACAATTTGAATTTACATACCCTGCTAAATTTCTTTTTAGGTAGTATCTCTTATACTTAGGATGCAAACAGGCTACATGAAGCATCCCTGTTGCCTATGCTTATGGGAGAGTCGTGCAGAGAGTATGCACTATGCTTCTCCATGAGAAGCATTTAGAATTGGATCAAACAATGTGATAGTTGAACCTTTAGTGCCTCTTCACAAAATACTGCTTCCTCCACTGCATTTAAAGCTTGGCATGATGAAAAATTATGTCAAAACCCTTAATAAAGAATGCCAAGCTTTTAAATTTCTTCTTAAAAAATTTCCACAAATCAGTGACGCTGAGCTCCATGCGGGAATTTTTTGATGGACCTTAGATCAGCAGTTTGAGGCATCAATGATGTAGATAGAAAAAGATGCCTGGAAAGCTTTCAAAGCTTTAGTTAACAATTTTCTAGGCAATAAAAGAAGCCCAGAATATGTTGCCCTGGTCAATCAGCTCCTAATAAGTCTCAAACATTTAGGAGCTCGAATGTCTATAAAGATATACTTTTTACAGTCCCATCTCGATTATTTTCCCGACAACTGCGGGGATTACAGTGAAGAACAGGGGGAAAGATTCCACCAGGATATAAAAACAATGGAATCCAGGTACCAGGGTAAATGGGACGTAAACATGCTTCCTGACTACTCTTGGTGTTTGAAGCGTGATGAGACACAAAAGAAAATCGTCAGTCTTTTCTTGGAAATTAGAATTATTTTTTTTATTATTTTGCATTCTTTAATTTTTTGTTTTATTAAAAGGATCATAGTTTACATGCGTTTATTCCTGTTTCTATGATTAACAATAATAATGCATTATTAGATAGTGAAAGGTTTCTGAAAAAAAAATTCAGGAAAAATGAGGAAATCTCAATGAAAATCTGACCTGATTGAACAAAAATACATTCATTTTTGAGCTCAGGAGGTTTGATTCATTAAGAAACCACAAAGAAATCCTGGGGAACAGAAATTTTTTTTTCAAACGCAGGCCTGTGTAATTGATGGTGGAAAGAGTTAATCAGGACGACCATAGACTGTGAGAGGTTGCCGAGGTCTGCCGGACATCCCGTTTGTAGAAAGCCACCCAATGTGGGACCCAACTCACACCTTTTTCATTCGGGGTTGTGCTCCCGTAGATCTATCCAATCCAGGGTGACCCACAGGTCGGGTGGGGTTATTCTAGCTGAGGAAAAGATCTCCTTACAGCTACCCTCACCTGGTTTAGCCTGTTGGTTGAGCCGTTTGGAGGGGTGTGGCCGCTGGTCATAACACGCCAGCTTCTTGGAGCCACAGGTGAGGGCGGGTGCCAGTATGGGAACCAATGTCATCTGGATCACTCTAAAAAGGAGAAGCGCAACCACCAGAGTACAAGGGTACTATCCCACTGAAACACCCCATACAGCACACCTATCTTAAACCAACCAAGGTAAATCGATAGTCTTGAAGGATACAGCATTTGCAGACTTAAAATCCCCAAAACACCTGACTGCCTTCGAATAATCAGAGGGAATCTTATTTGGGGGATGGGGGGCACAAAATGAAAGCCACAGAATGTTAGATGAAAAAATGCGGTTTACAAGATATACTTGAGAGCTTCATTTTTGGTGGAGGAAGCCCCACCAAAAATGAATTTGGTTCGAATTAAGTGAAAAAATTAGGCCTGCAGCCAAGTATCGTTTTTCGCTAGTTTTGAAAACCAAGGTATATAGAGAAAATATAAGAAATCGGATTTTTTGTTTTATTAACCTAACTAATCCCCCCCACCCCCGCATCGTCGATCCAAGTAAAGTGTGGCGAAAATTTCCTACGCGGTTATAAATTCCAGCAGTTACCCCACGGAGATAGAGAGAAGGGGTAAATTAACTTTTTATCGCCGACTGTTTGGCGCCTCAGCTGCCCCCGAAGAATTCCCAAAAGTAGGGCTTTTTCCCCATCTTCTGCATGAGGAGACTCTCCATACTTAAACCCCTTAGTCGCCTTGGAACAGCAGTAAGAATAAGGCTCTATCGTAACAAAAAAAATCCTTCGCCCCAAGTCGCTGTGTACACAACCGAATCCGGAACATTCTCTCCCCGATAAGGTATCCAGGGTGAGAGGGAAACCTCTTCCCCCACCGTCTTCTGAAACAGCTGCGCCGGATTACTCCTTCAAGTCCTCGAAGTACCCAGCCCCGTCAAAGTTACCCTGAGGTAAACATACCTCTCTCGAGAATCACCAAGAATTCCAGCTTCCCCTCGAGCCACAGATAAGGTTAGAACTTAAGCCTTCACAGCCCCGGAAGCGAGGTACCGACAATTCTCTTCCTTCCCACTCTTCTCCTGATGAAGATCCCTCCTTCGAAGACGCCGACAAGATAATCTGGCCGAACCCCTACTTTCCTTTAAGCCTCCTTGAAGTCGCTGTCGCCTTCTGATCCGTAGGCCCACCTTTTATCTTGTGAGCCTATTTGAATCTGAGCATGTAGATCTAATCTAAATAATAGAAATTAGACTTTTCCGCCTTGAACGATAAATCATTACCCAACCTTCAATATTTTCCTCTATATCATGTTGATCATTTTAATTTGTAAATAAAATCTATATTTTCTTATGTTTAGCTTTAATTAACATGAAGGTCACTCTCGGCCCATTTATTCAAATCTCGTCAAACTCGAACTGGACCTGATTACTTAAGCGAATGGACCCCGCGCATCAACGTAGCATTCAATCATTGGACTGTTCGCGTTAATAGTCTAAAGTATCCTCATTCATATTAATAATAGATATTGTATAGTCGGCTACATGACGACATATATATATATATATATATATATATATATATATATATATATATATATATATTGTAAGGGGATGTTCTTGAAGGACCAGCGTGAGAGGAAGGCCCTCGGAAATACATCTTTCAGCACCTTCGTTCTAAACCAGGTGAACCTTAGTGTGACAGGTTTAGAAAATTCAAGAAGGAAGAAGTCCTACAGTGAATCATCCGACGCAGCTGCATTTGCTTTCTGAGCCCCCTCCCCTCCTGCGATAACGCTGTGCGCAGCCATTCTTTCTTTACCCCATGCTTCCCAGGCATGTCTATTCCTCCGTGAGGGCAGCCACCTTAACCCTACCCACAAATCACGAAGCAAGTTTCGCCCTCTGAGCCGACTCGCTATCTAGAAGTGTGTTTGCATATACTGTCCCCGAGAATCCTCTCAGGACGGCCAGGCCATGGAGCTATCTATCGCACCAGTCACCTGGCTATTTAACCCGAAGTCCTGTAGCCCTTGTTCGAGTCATACCTTGTCGTCAGATCTCCGTTCGTGAAACTTTGGCCCCTGTTCAGAAGAATGCTATTGAGCTCACTTCTTCCGGGAGAGTTGTGCGGCCACCTCATCTTCACCACCCGTTCAGGATTCCCGTTCTCTCAAGACTGAGACTCCCTGCATATCCACAGAATCGTCTCGAGTGGAGATTACATCTCTCTGGAGCAGATAAAATCTCACTTTCATCACGAAGTAATCAAACCCTATCTTCGAGTCCTCCTCGTTAGGACTCCCCGAAGTATCTTGTCGAAGACCTGTGCCGTTGTCTTCCACTCCCCCTCCAATTCACCCGCGCTTGAAGGTAAAGCGATCTTGTATTGTCATCCCCTGATTACCTCGTTAATGGTCACCTGCATTCACCTTTTGATTCGATTTCCCGCCCAATTGTAATTAATAACCCTTGTTCAACTTAACACAAAATTATTTTGACTATCTTTATTAAGTCATTTGTTCTCCCCTTTTGTACAATATATATATATATATATATATAATTTTTTTTTTACCCCATTTATTATATATTAAAATTATATTTTGGGGTCTTGTTCTTTATACCGGGTGTTTCAAAAGAATTGATATCATTTTGCAATCTAATAACACTTTGCTAGTTCCGGTTCAAATGATGTTTTTATCTTTAGAGGTATAGAAATGCCATTCACTGGAATTGCTAAGGCGTTTTGTGTTGGAGTAAGCTCGCACACAGTCGAACAAAACTGTGCAGCGTGCATTTGTGATAGAGTTCTCTAAACAGTCACCAACAGCAATGCAGATTTCGACATGGCACAAAAATTTCAAAGAGGAAGGCTGTGTGTGCACGGAAAAGAGATCTGGACGACCAATAACATCGGAAGAGACGGTCGAGAAGGTTCGCCAAAACTTTCGCGAAGACCCAAGAAGTCCATGAGAAGAACAAGTCTGAAAACCCAGATTTCTCCAACTACAGTTTGGCGCGTCCTGAGGAAAAGCTTGCTAATGAAACTCTACAAGCAGCAGCTAGTTCAGGCCATAACGCGTGATGACAAGCGAAAGCGCAAACAATTCTGTGTTGATATACAAGAGAAACTTGAAGAAGACGAGTTCAACGAACGTATTGTTTTCAGTGATGAGGCAAAAGTCATACGAATGGCAATGTCAATAAGCAGAATGTTCGCATTTGGAATGAAGAAAATACCTGCATACGATTTCGACACTATTCCATTTTTTCTTCGATTGTGCAATTTTCTCCGTGATGCCGTTTATTGCCATCTCGGTGCTTATTTTCTTTCCGAAGCCGTATTGATGTTCGTTCGTAAGCGAATTCCCCTCCAAGTGTTCTACGAGTCTTCTGTTTGGAATCTTCTCGAAGAGTTTTTCCTCAAATTCCAAAGAGAATATTGGGCGGTAACTCTCCTATCTCGTCGGTGGTCTCCCAGGTTTGGCTATAAAGATCATCTTAGCCGTTTTATATGCTTCAGGTTAGTAGCCTACATTTACGCAAGCATTAAAGATGTTAAGATGTTGAGTATACTTTCCCTTACACATCTTGGTGCTTTGACGACGTTGAGCTTCGTCAAATCTAACCGGCTTTGTGCTCTTTGAGTGAAGGAATAGCGCACGCTATCCAGTTCTTCGAGTGTCACTCTTTCTTCTTATCCATCTCCCCTGTTCATTTATCGGTTCGTATGCGTCATTTCGATGTTCGCATTGAGCTCGTCTATTTTATTTTTAAAATCAATATCAATGTTTTCATTTTCTTCTTCACTGATTCTAAATATCTGTTCCCAGTGCTTTCTGAGAATCTCCTCTGATTTTATTTCTCCGAAGGCGTCTTCCAGTTCCAATCTTATATTTTTGGCCATTCCTTTCATCCTTCTGATCTTCGCCCAGAATTCTTTGGGGGCTGCTTCGCTATCTAGTTCTTCGATTGTTTCATTCCATTTGTCTTTTTCTTGTTCATATATTATTATTTCAGTTCCTCTTTGATTTCTCTCATACGTTACATTTCAGTTCACGATGAAACCTTTCATACGATCGGTCCATTTGTAAGCAGAAATTGTTCTGTACGCGGTTTTGGGAGTAGACTCTGTCTGGCTCGATCAACTGGAAATCCAGCTGTTTCATTTCCTTGTCTATTTCTTCGAGCGTTGCTTCGTTGAGGTTCGCTGGAATGTAGTTTCTTAACACTCGTTCGTAATTATCCCAATTCGCCCTGTCATAATTCTTCCTTGTGTGAGGTGGTATTAATATAGGGTTCACATATATTTGTAGGTTGATCCATATATAGTCACTTCAAGTAATTACTTCAGGGGTCATATGATAATTATATGAAACGAGGAAGCTGGCAAAGCAAATGTCCGGCTTGGTGGCGCTTCTTTCCGTGAGGAAGGTCGGAAATTTGGGGCCCAGTATCTGGACGATATTCCTGTCCAAGCATTCGCCTATATCATTCGCAAGTGTATCCGAACTCGGAACATCGTGCATTCAGGTCCCCCACCGGTGTTGATGCTCAAGATTCTTAAGTTGTCTCTCTGCATCTGCAGATGTTAACTACCGCTCTTGTGGACTGCTTTAAGAGCTGAAAGTGGTCGTTCTGTATTTTATCCTGTATTACCCCCCATCAGTTTATTATTTTGGTAGTTTGGTTTCTTGGTGGGACTGGGTGTCTTGGATTTTCCTTTTGAGGCCCTATGTGACCTCGTAATGTGTAGTTTCCTTTTCTTCTTCTGTCTCAGATTGCAGAGTCGCTTGAGGTCTCTTCTTTGGTTTCATCGGATTCGTCCTCAGATGTTATCTGGTGCACTTCTTTCTTTTCTAATTGTGGTTGGGCTGTACTCATGTTGAGCATTCTTAATAACTCCTACGTTTAGGGAACTTTGATTGTTCGCTTGGAGCAACGAATTCAGCTTCTTTTATTAGAAACCAGGATTTTCCAAGTTTGCTATGGCAACGTCAATGATACCTGTCAGAATTTTCGCGCTTTTTCCCTATTTAAGTTCAATGTCTGTTGGCTGCTACGGATTCATGCTTCGTCTTATTTGCGCTTAATTATCTTTTTCTTTTGGGACAATTTATCGCCAGTGTCGTGTGTTCTTCGTTGCAGTTCAGGCATTTTTTCGTTGTTGAAGAACATTCTTTATGCCGATGACCATCTTGTCCGTATTTGGGCAGAAATGGCTCGTGTGGTTTCTGAATTTGTAGCAGGAGAAACACATTTGAATATTATGGAATTTCTCCTTTTTTAATATTTTCTGAAGGAAGTCTCGTGTTGAATGCAAGAATTCCTTCACTATTTGCCTTGAGTGCCAATTCGGTGGTTTGGAATGTGATCTTAAACACGAGTATGATTATTGAATTTTATTAGTTGTTAACTCTTGGCCCAGGGATGATGCTCTTTGATCTCTTTTAATTACTTCGGTGCTTCTTTCACCAATGCAGCTTTGTATTTTTCGGCAGATGACGCTCCTATTGGCCACCACCTGCGGAGGGATTCGCGCTTAGAGTCCTCTTTTCTAGAGTTCGGTGGTCCCTTGGCTACAGAGGATGATGTTCATATCCTTATGATCGGAGCATAAGGCAATTCAGCCGTTGTAGACTTCAATTAGTCGCACGAGTGCAACTCTTTGTTCTGCGAACAGAACTTGGCAAGGTTGACTTTAGGCCGGAACTGCATGGCCAAGGAGAGCCCGTAAAGAGATTCTCTTTGTCAAGTTCTCTAATTCCCCTGGAAGGGGGTTCCTTCTTGTGATTTGGTTTTTCCTTTTTATCTGTAATAGAAAATTAAATTACCCTCTTTCCCATGTTAATAAAATAATGAGTGATGTGCGTAGAATGAGCAAGAAACCAGAGAGGGAGTCCCTCGCCGTATTGCGGCCCCACACTCCGCCGATGATGGGATGAATGAATAATGAAGGGATGGGATCCTCCCAGGGGATGACTCATGGCGGACCCCATGATGGGTGAAAGGCGCGAGTCAACTGCATCCGGATACCCGGGAGGTGCCGCCACCTTGTTTTTGTTTTTTTTTAATTCGCGACTGCTTCCTCCATAGACAGAGACTGCTGTGATGTCCCTCTGTGGTCCTGGGTGGGATCCCATCGATATAGCTCTAAGCTTTCTCAACGGGGGTTGCAGTCCGTCCCTATTTCCAAGATGGCTCTGGAATTGACTTCGGCTGTGGGCTATTCCTCAATCCAGTTTCCTTCAATTCCCCCAAGTATGCCACATGACAGGTGACTGGCAGAGTTGGGACGAGAGTTATGAGGCAGTCCTGGTTCACGGTCGCATGTTGTTCGCTGGCGGGGGTGATGGAGGGAGCTTAAGCGCTCATGTCAGTTTCTTCGTGACAGGAAAATAAAAATGGTATTATTTTCTCGCTTTTTTGCAGGCTGCCAATATCGTCAGCGCTCTTAGTCAGGCTGCTAGAAGCTGGCTCCGGGAGAATCGTCCTTACTTCCAGCGTAAGAGTAAAGAAATAGCAGAAATTAATCGTTCGGATACTTTACTTATACACGTCAAGTGCGAAACGAATAACATCCTTCTTGAAGGATTCATGCGTGGCAGAATTGGGTTGAAATATTGCCTTAACTTAACCTAACCTAACCTAATTTAGGAATGACAAAAGACGCAAGGGCCTATCAAAGGTAATACGCATCCCTCAAAAACCTCCCACAAACTTCATCCATAGGATTATGTCAGATCATGCATCTACAATATATAATATAAGCCATCCACATGAATGCAGCAAAAACAAAAAGCATCACCATAAAGGCTCGGTAAAATACAAATTACCCATAATATACAATAATAAAAAACTGCATCCACAGGAATGGCTTAATAATACAGCTCCATCCCCTTAAATTTGGACTGTCTACTGTCTCAGGCGGCAAACTATTCCAGCAATCTACCACTCTTTTGGTGAAACTTTTCCTAACCTCCAACCTGCACCTTTTTTAATTTTTAGTTTTTAATTTTGAAGTCGTGACCCCTGGTTCTATTTCTACCTTCCAACTCAAATCAAATAACTTGCCAAAATCCAACTTATCCATCTCAGAACTGATTTCAAAAAGCTCAATTCTATCTACCCTCACACACCTTTTAAATGAGAACATATTTTGTACCCTCAGTCTATCTCCATATTCAAGCTGCTTCAGAGAAGGTGTTATTTTTGTTGCCCTCCTTTGTACTGACTCTAAACAGGTTGATATCATGTCTAAAATGTGGTCACCATGCTTGTAACGCATTAATCTAAATGTGGCATGGCATATGAGTTGGTAAAGTTTAAAGACCTCCTCTTTACAGTTGTTACTAACATTCCTCTAAATATACCCTAGCACCTTATTTGCTCATTTTTCGTCTCAATACACGACTCCGAAAGCTTCACTGTCCTATCTACTACTTCGCCTAAGTCCAACTTATCCTAAACTGATTTCAGCCAATTCCCATCCATTTCAAAGCTAAATTCCCTATTTTCCCTTCCCTTGTGAATAAATTGGCATTTTTCAAGGTTAAAAGTCATCTGCCACTTCTGAGCCCAGGCTAACAATTAATTTAAGTCACTGTGCACTTTAAATCTAGCCTCAATTTCTCTGACTTCTGGTACAAAGCTCTGGTAGATGTGGTATCTCATTCACTCTTAAGAGATTAATAGGTCGCCAGCCTTATTTCTCTTTAACCCCAGCCCAAGCACCGCTCCCCCAAGTTCATGTTAAGCGGAAAACTATTATTACCATTCATTTATTGTAAATAGTCATCTCTACATTGGGCTTCAGTTTGACTTAATTCTCTACCAGTATTCAAATTAACGCATTCGATTGAAATATGATTGGAAGAATATTTTGAAATTGATTTGTATTAAGAAGAGATTTATATTTTTCTATAAAGTCCACAACACCCTGAAAGTGTTTTGTTCTCTCCCTCTCGCCCTCCTCCATGGAAAGATGGTACGGAAAGTGAACACGACCAATCTCTACAAATTAATTTTACTCTTAATAACAGCTAAAGTCTCAAATAAGCAAGCAATAGCTCCGTAAACGTCCGCACACGCAGCAGCAAAATTGATACATGAAGCAACGAATCTCAAAAGCCCCTCGTTATGCCAGCTTCTCGATGTCATTTCGCACCTTGATTTCCAAACAAACTTCTCGACGCCATGGGACACACAAGTGAAGCTACTTTCCCGCAAATGGACGATCACAAGTTAAATTCACTAGTTTGCAAGCTTCCCTTCCCTGCCATATAAATGGCAGTCTCCCGCATTTTAAGCAACACGTGCTAAACATAGACCAGAAGATGGAGATTCATTCTTGGAATATGGAACTATTCAACATATACCCCATGAACCTCTGAAATAGATTATGAGAAATCCTCTTGAACATTATTAGCCAAGACTTCCTGCAAAAGATCATAAGGTGGATCTTGTCATACAATAATTTATAGTCCCTCGTGCACTCGCAAACCGAAGTAGTCGTATTGTGACACCAAAGCCGAGTCCGCTAATTTGTTACACTAATGCTGAGTCACTGATTCGCTAGGTCAGTGATCTTTTTTCGAGCAAAGTCGACGATTGGTTTCAAGTTTGAAGGTGCTTGTGAACCAAGCACCTTCAAACTTGATAGCTCCTTGGACGACCAGCTCTTCGGTGATATCTTAATGATAAAGTACGGTGTTACTTGCACATGGAAGCCAGAGAAAGACCGAAGAGCACACGATGGCCGCTTGAGAAAGGTCTGCCTTATTCGCTTGACTTCTCTACCTTGAACCCTAACTAATGCTTGCCGATGATATAGAATGTGTCCTTTGGGCAACATACTCCCATCAGTGAACAATAAGGAAACGCTTGAAGCCGACGGGCTCGAAGAATCGGGTAGCGTCTCGACTAGGTCCCTCCACGTCACTGCCCGGGGCGGACGTGTCTGCAGTGGCTTGGTCATCTGCTGAAGTAATGGGAACCCGTCCATCATCAGGACGCTCGCGGTAAGTGTGGAATCATTAGTGCTTTGTTTTTGTTGTTCATCTTTTTTAGGAAAGGAGGGCTGGGAGTGAGCACCCCTCTCTCCGCCCATGTGAAGAGAGCAGTCTCAGGAATGGCTTTCCCAGAGATGAAGTTCATGGGTGAGAAGAGACACCAACCGGGAAATTAAATCCATCCTCTCCGTGTGAGCTGTCTGGGCCCTTGCTGCATCAGGAGCAACTTGCAGAGGGGCGAACTTTGACTCAGGGTTTCTTTCCCTTTTGAAAGAGCATACCTTATAGGGTGGGTCATATTTGCCATTTTTACCTTCAAGGGAAAGGGGGAAGTAGTCGACTATGTAGCAGGCGAATCGACCCCCATCGGGAAAGAAAGCGGAGCAAGCACGACAGACCACAGGGCATGACAGTGTGAAACACGGCAGGTCCACGACACGCCGGGCGCCGCCCAAACTTGTAGCTCTAAGGGGGCTCTCCTTATTGAGTCGCCCATACTGGAAGCGGTCGATTTTGGTGCTCTTACTTTTTGTTTTCCGTCCTTGTGTAAGGAAGAGAGGGTCCTCCGCTGGTCTAGATGTGGAGTCGTCCGATGAAGACTACAAAGAAAGGGGTGATGGGAAAGCCACCTTACCTGTAGACATGGGAGAGGGGAACCCCCACTCCGCTAGAAGGTTGTTGTAGGGTTCCTCTACTTCCTCAGAAGTAGTTGCCCGAGAGTGGCTACGAAGATGACAAAGGTGAAGACACTCTGCTGCACACCACCGGCCAGAGAGGTGGTGGTGTGCATCTCCTCGCCAAACCCAATACAAGGGTTGGGCAATTTCTTCCGATGTGGAATATAATCTGAATGTTTTGGAAGAATTTGCCAACACGCGAAATTTCTAAAACTTGTGACCAATGAATAAAGAATGCAATGATGAGCTATATCCCGCATGTCCCGTTTGGGGTATTTAGTACATTTCAGGCATCCCCAAGGGAGCGTTAACGTTGCTGTTCCCAACCTCAGCAGCGACTCACATCGATCAGAAATTGCCCCGAAGACATGTCTGTGCCAAAAGGCCGTAGCTCTCCACCGAGCAGCCAGAGGCAGGGCAGATATCCTTAATAGGACGGCCGAAATTTGAAGATCTTTGGGGGCAGAGCCAGAGACGAGACCCGAGAATAATAGTTGGCAGTGCATCTTTACACCTAAGAACGGCCGCAGGGAGGTGTCAGCACATTACACGCAGTGAAGTAGTTATTGGGACAAAACCAATCTTCCCTTTAATCGCGCCACAACGACCAGGACCCCATAAATTCTTGGTCTCTTGGGACCTGCGGGCGTTGTTTATAGATGTCCCAAAGCCTCTTCTCACGGAATAAGGTAGCTGGTCAAGTTCTTGGGCCTAGACGGAGGGTGGAGGGAAGAGTCGTCGAAAAAATGAAGGCTGAGGGCAACGAGAGGGGAGCACAAAAACTTGCCAGGGCTGTAAGAGTAAAAGTCAAACCTGAGACGGAGCTTCCCTAATTTGTACTTTGACAGGGAGGATTTGCGGTCCCTCCTTGTACCACAGGGTACCTTCCACGGTGACAGGGATGAGGAGAGTTGGTACAGAAAGTAGATGCTAGCGGAAGAAGAGGGGTCGGTCGGGCCCCTGAGTTCCATCAACACCGCAGCCAGTAAAACACATCGCTGTGCCCCTTAGAGGGGGAAAAGTGGTTAATTGGTGGTGAGGGAGGGGGATGTAAGTGAAAATGCATAGGTGCAAAGCATCAGTAATCTCGAGATATTACTCGGGAGAGGCGGGACTGGTAGAAACGGCACTTTTCTCCAGAGGTTGCCATTAATTGAAGCAGATTCCCTATCGGGAGTTGGGATCAGAACGGAACGCCATCCCGTAGATTCCTGTCCTACTTCACAGAGGCGAGTTGTTCTCTCTCTCTCTCTTGACGAGCGGCTCTAACGGAACGGAAACTGGGGCTGTTTCGCCGTAGTTGGTCACCATGGAGGGGCAAAATGCGAAATTTGAGGAGTGGGGCTGTTAAAATATAAAAAAGCGTTGTTAACGATCCACCTTCTCTGGAGTTTCGATGTTCCTCAAAGCTGAGTACCAAAGGCGTCATCGCAAGACTGCAGGAGTTCCTTTTGGAAACGTTTTCAAAACCACCGACAAGCGGAAGGTGCTGTGCGAGGGACTTACGGTTTCCCTCGCCGTCTCTCACTTTCCAAGTCAATTTGGTAATACAATTCCCTGAGAGAATAGGACCTCTTTCAGAATTTAAATTAATTAAACAGCGCTAAAAATGGACAAGAAAGAGAATCGTGTTGCTGTGTAGAGATGCAAGTCCTTTGAGGGTTACGCTTCTCTATAGTGTTGTTGCCATATTTAGGGAGAGGGGAATTTGTATTTTTTTTAAGAGTTCATCTGCCGACCGCTTACTTGTGCATTAGTCGCCGTATTCAACATTGCCTAAAATTAGGCATCTTTAAAAGAGGATGCTAAAGAAACCCATAAAAAACCCATCAATAAAATAAAGCAAAGAAAAGGTAATAAGCAGGAAGCAAGCCGGGGGAAGGTCCCCCCCCCCGCGCAGGAAAATAGGAACTACTAAAATAAGAAAAAAACAACCAGAAAAACCCAACTATTTAAATAAAGGGGACAAGGCCGGCCTCCTCCAAAAAGTATAAAAGTCCAGAGGTCGGTGTGCACGAACCGTCCCGAGTACAATGGACAGGCAGTAGCTACCCAGCCCATCCCGGTACCGGGACAGGTACATTCAACAAGAATGTGCCGAACAGTCTGGGGGAGAACGCAGTCTTCACAGTAGGCCGTTCATTTCAGAAACGACAGAAAGCAACTTGAAGCCTCCGCGGCATTGGGGCGTAGGTCTATGGGAACAGTCGCGGCGCAATGGCACGCAAGTTTACGTTCCCTTCGACCGTCTCCCATCTTCTTTGCCAAGCAGCCCGTATTCCTGCATGTAGTCGGTGTGAGGAAGAGCGAAACACTGGTCCGGTCGCAGTCCTCGCAGCAGACTCTTTGGCGCCCTCATTCTCCGCAATTCTTACATGTCCAGGAACCCAGCTGAAGATAATCTCGACATCGACATCGCGAAGCAGGAAATGCGGAGATTCCAATGCCGGGGAGCACTCAGGGCGCTTTGTGAGTCACTATAGATCACAATCTGGTCTCTGAACCGGGGACGCCGCGTAGTCTCCCGTACCGAGTGGTGTATTGCCAACAGCTCGGTCGTAAAGAAAGACGCAGCGCCTGGTAGAGCCCCAGTGTCTTCAAACAGAGGGGATACGGCGTGGAAGCCGATCCTCTCTTCGGACTTGGAGCCATCCGTATACACTGGCACGGTTGCAGCGTGACACGAGGTATGCTCCAAAAAGGTCAGACGCTATACTCTCGGCGCTGTAGAAGCTTTGGGAGCAGAGGCGTGGCGACAAATAGCCAAATGTGGTACCCTCCAGGGTGTCGTCCTGGGAGGAACCAGGGGCGCCACCGGCACGAGACCTATACCTAGCTCTCGAAAGTTTCCTGGCGCTAAACCCAAAGGGGCTTAGGGTATGACTGGCGTCTCTCGGCGGCATTAGCACCGTGGAAATCAGCTGCGGATGCAATGAGAGCTGTTGGAGATTGAGAGAGGCGCCAGGCTCGCGCGTACAGGCGAATAATGCACTATACACGGCGTAGAGAGTGGCATCTCTCCAGCATCGACTAGTAGGCACTCAATGAGGCAAGTGCGGAAGACACCGGTCGCCAGGTGAAGGCCGGTGTGGTGGATCGAGTCCACCTTCCGAAATACACGCTCGGCTGCGGATGCATAAAACTCGCATCCGTAGTCGAGCTTCGAACGAACAAAGGATCGATAAAAAAAGTAAGGCAGTAGCCCTATCAGCGCCCCAAGCGCTGAACGTCATGGAACGGAGAATATCCATGGCGCGGGGACAAGAGACCCTAAGCTGCGAATATGAGCATCCAAGGTGAGGCGTCGGTCAAATACAAGACCAAGGAAACGGCGCGATTCAACCTCTTCCAGGCGTACCCCATTAAGAAACAGGTTTGGGTCAGGGTGGAGACTTGGATGGCGGCAAAGATACACCACCTTAATCTTGGACACGGAAAACCGAAACCTGTGCGCTTCTGCATAGCGAAAGAAGCTGTTTAATGCCTGTTGGATTCGACGCTCGAGTTGGCATCTGGGCCGCGCCAAAAGAGATCGAAAGGTCGACACGTAGAGCGTAGTGAGAACGTCTTCCGTCAGCACCGAGGTGATGCCGTTGATGCTCAGGGCAGTGTGTGACACTAAGGACACTTCCCTGCACCATTGGGCCGGAGAAGTCTCCCCCCACCGTACGAGGAATCGACGATCTAGCAAAAATTCTGATATAAACATTGGGAGGCGTCCCATCGACCCTATCGTGTGGATTCTGTCTCCATGATACCGTATCGCCATGCGGTATCATAGGCCTTCTCCACATCGAAAAACACCGTGGCGTAGTGCTGGCTAAGAAGGAAGGCCTCGCAGGACGGCATTTTCCAGTCGGAGCAGAGCATCCGACGTGGAGTGGAACTTGCGGAAGCCGCACTGTGCCGATGACAGATGGCCTCCAGTGTCCAGAACAAAGGCTAATCTAACATTTACCAATTTCTACACCAACTTGCACACGCAGGAGGTTAGAGAGATTGAGCAGAAACCGGCCGGAGTAGAGTGATCTCTCCCCGGTTTGCGAAAGGCAAGCAAGCACAGTAGCGATCCGCTAAGAATCTGGGAGGAGACCTTCCACCCTGAACCTGTTCAACACATCTAACAGGAAGGCCATGTTTCGTTCACGCAGGTGTCGAAGCATGGCGTACGGCATATCGTCCGGACCATGGGCGGTGTCCGCACACGAGGCAAGAGCGGAACGCAACTCACTCAGAGTAAACCTGTCGTTGAAAGGTTCTTCCCCTCTGGAGAAAAATTCCAGTCGGCGGCCTTCTGCCACATCACCACGGACATAGGGTCCGAGATTGCGGTCACATTCTCCTAGAGTACGGGAGGGGTGGCATGCGAGAACTTGCCCCGAATCCTTGTGATTCGCATCCACACCTCTGCTCGAGGGGTCCTCCAGTTAAGTGAAGACACGTATGCCCGCCAAGAAGAGCGGCGAGTGTGCTTCGAAATAAACCAGAACCTAGCCCGACGAAATTCACCGAAAGTGAAATTGCTCGGGCGGCACTTATAGCGCATGTAAGAATAACGGTTCTATTTGAGGGCCGTCTCACACTCAGCCGACCACCACGGGAGTGGTCGGTGTGCAAAACCGCCCGCGGCGATGAGGTTGCGGGAGAACTCAACGGACTCGTCTACCAACCTAAAATCCTTGACTGAGATAGATAATTGAGTCATTTCCTGAAATGCAGCCACCGCGGTGGGCTCTCAGACGGCAGCCGCCAAGAAATATTTGAATGGGAAAGTGATCAGTACCATGGTGGTCATCGACCACCCTACAATCAAAATCAGGCTGTGCATACGGAGAGCACAGATATAGATCAAGGCAAGAAAACGAAGCGGTTCTCGAGCAGTGATGCGTAAATTCATCCACATTTAGGACACCTATCTCAAACTCTTCCATCAGATCGGCAAGGACTAGTCCCCTAGGACCTTTTGAGTAGTCTCCCCAGAAAGGAAGTCTGCCGTTCAGATCTCCATCAAGAGAAAGGGCCTCGGCAACCGAGCCACGACGCAGCGAAAATCCCCCGCGTCGAAGTCAGCTGACTGGAATGTACGCAGAAATAACAGTATATTTTATATCCAGGTGAAGCTGCACAACCACTGCTTGAAAGGAGGTATCTAAAGTGAAAAGAAAAACGGAGACATCATGCCGGGTGTAAACCGCGCATCCTCCGGCCCGGCCCCCATCTCGTGGTGGTGGGGTCGCAAAACCCTTATACCCCGGGAGGGCGTCAGGAAGCACGCGCCTAGCATGGTCTCTTGCAGAAAAATAGATAACGGGGAACGGGACGAGACGAGCCTCCGCAGCTCCTCCCAGTTTGCCTGGAGTCCGCGGCAATTCCATTGAAGGAATCTTCCCGCGAGGGCTAGCTCGGAGGAGACGCGGGGGCCCTATTCGAACAGAAGACCCTCACGGGAATGGCCGTACGCTTACCGGAGGCTCTGTTGACCTCACAATGAGCTGAAGGCGCTGTCGCCTTCGAGGACTTTTTGGGGGAGGTTTAGCTCGCCATTCGAGTCTTTTCCTCCCTCCGCCTCAAAACCTTAGGCTGGCGTTGGGGCTTCGGAGGCGGGATGCCCTTTTTCGAGGATCCACCGTCTCAGATCCAACCAGCCCACCACTAGGCTTAGGCGAAGGAGACGAAGCTCCTTTCGGAGGGCAGCTTTAGGAACCTCGGAAGATGGCCTGACGACCAAGTTCAGGGGTGTTGATTCCAGTGAGTTTAACGAGTCGGTGGAGGCGCGTGGCTGTTTCGCCTTACGGGAAACGGTCACGCTGGGGGAAAGGGGGTGGTCCTAGTTTTAGCCGGGACTGCGTGTGAACCCTTTGTGACCCCAGCTTTACCAGGGTAACGCTCGAGTTGGGTAGAACCCGCAGAAGGGCTCCGAATTGGCCAGGAGCAGAGGGTGTCTTTCTTAGCATTGAGGCGTAAAACGTCCCAGGCAGAGCCGGGCGCGCCAGGACCAAGTCCTTAGTCTCGCGGAATGAGAGACGATCCTGGGCCTGAACGGCCAGGATTTCTTTCTCAAGGAGATGTGCACCACATTGCTTCAAAGAAGCGGGGTGCAGCTCTCCGCAATTGACACACTTGGTCAGGGTCGTGTTATCAATAAGGATGAGCAGGTTGAAGCCTCGGGCGGGACCCACCATAAACATGGGGCTCATGCAATCTCTTTTCATCGAAGCTTTTTATCTATCGAAAAATAGACATTAAAATCACCCTAGAAGTGCATTTTCATTACCCAATCCCTCAAATAATTCACTACCTATAAATTCATGTTGATACCGTAATGGTATTTTGTTTTACCAAACATTCTCCTCTCTGTTTTTGTTATTCTATTTATATGATAAATTGTAAGAAAGGATAGTGTCAAATGCACGGGGAGGGAGGAGCGGTCACAAGTAGGCGGAGAACACAGGGGGCGTGCCAGCAGCAAACACGCCCTCCCCCCAACACGATCTGCAATTATTGATAAGAAAATAAATAATTTGAGATGATGCGAAATTTACTTCATTTTTATGAATTACATGTACGTGGTACTTGCCACAGGATTAAAAATAATGTATGAAAACAAATGTATTCTTTTATCAATTTAAAAAGAGAGACGAAGAAAACTAAGGTTATCGCATAACAAAACAAAGGAAAAGGAGAAAGAAAGAAATGTTACGAAAAATACATGGAATAAGAAGGGCTTGGACTTACAAGGTGAATTTCGTTGGGGTTTTAATAATAATCGAAATATTCGCTGGAAGGAAAGAAAAAGGGGGAAAACCTAGAGAAGGGGAAAGGAAAGAACCAATCAGGAGTGACCTCTGCTTCCTCTTCCCCTCGGTCGTAGGACTCCCTCTTAAGGGGGTCACTTAACACCGCATAAGCAGAATTAATTTCCTTGAACGCGGCTTCTCCTGACGGCTTTTCCTCCGCGTTGATAATCCGGTCGGGATGGAACTGCAACGCGAGCCGTTTGTAAGCTTTTCTTATTGCTTCCATAGAGGCGTCACGGGACACACTGAGCACAGAATAATAGTCCTTACGAGGTGGCGTCTCCATCTTCTTTCGAGCATTTTCTAGGGACCGAAGATAAACCCGGCGCGATGTTAAAACATACAGCTCTTCATAATCAATAATGGCCTCTTGGAACTTGCAAACTTTCTCATAGCACTTAGCTCGTCGATCCAACGCCTTCACGTATTTCCTGTCGAGTTCAAGAACTTGACAAAACCACTGTATTGAGGTAGAATACAGACCTTTCTTCATCTCTACCACTCCAATATTAAAGTTTAGCTTCGATTGCACAATCTTGCTTCCGGGGTCGTGTTTCAGGGCTTCCTTATACGACTCTACTGCCCTTTCCCAATTCCCAGAAAGAAAAGCCAAATTTCCTACCTTTTTCTTGGTGTAAACCAATTCAATACCACTACACCAACTCTTTACTCTGTCATTTGAGCTGCCTGCGGCAAGGGATGATTTCAGATACGCCAAAGCTTCCTTTTCATTGTCCTCCCAGAAAGCAAGAATTGCCTTCGCACACAAAATTTCACAAGAACCCTTCATATCTTCCACAACGGATCGAACCAAGTTCGACAAGTCCTTCCCCCAACACAAAAGGAAATAGCACTCTGCCTTTTTCAGAACCAGACTAGTATCGAAAATGGCCATCTCCGAAGCTGACCTGTAATGATTTAGTGCCTCCTCTAATTGCTTATCTCGTAACGCATTATCACCATCGATTAGATGTCTACTCAAGCGATCTGAATCCAAGATTCCCTTCGCAGCTTCTTCGTTTGGTGTATTTAGGTCCATCGCCTTTTCAAACGCAGAAACGGCACTGTCTACCTTTCCAAGAGCAATGAAGGATTTTCCAACTTGAATATATCCTTGTACGCGGTCCTTCAAAAATTCGTCCTCAATCGTCACACTGCTCAAATCCTTCCCCATTGCAACAAAACCTTCACAGCAGTGAGTGTGTGACCAATAGCACCCATCATTCAGGGACACGGCTTCGTAAAAATAGCGAAAAGCTTCGTTGAATTTTTGCATTATAAAATATTTATTGCCCTTCATTTTCTTACATTGTGAGAGACGAATCTTCAGCTCCTTTTCACTCAAATTGGCGTAGAATTCTTTTGTGTCTTTGAATAACTTTTCATGTGTCACACAAGGGCAAAGAGCAACGAGAGCTCCGTAGTCATCTATTGCTTTTGTCCATTGATTCAACTTAGAGTAACATTCCGCCCTCTTTTGAACAGCCTTTATATAACCCCCTTTTAAGGAAATGGCCGCACACAACAAAACTACAGCTTCCTCGAAATCCTCCTTCTTACAATGAATCATGGCTATATTAAAATGGAAAACCGCGTTTATAGCTTTATTGGTTGAATCTTCAGATAGTCCTTGAATATAATGAGACAAAGCTTGGTCAAAGCGATTCTTTCTAAACGCCGCATTTCCAAGATCTTTAAACATGAAAACAGCTCTCATTTTCTTCTTACTTTCATACGCTTGCCTTTGATTGGGATCGAGAGCGAGAGATTTTTCCATAAGTTTCAGCGGCTCGTTTCTTTCGCCTTTGTGATACAAACAAATTCCCTTCAAGTAGTACAGGGTAGCGTTCTCGTTCTCCACCCTTAACGCGCATTCAATGTTCATGAGTGCCATATCATATTTCTCTATTTTGAATTGGCACTCAATAGCTTTTAAATGAAGAGGAAAACAAGCTTCGGCCAGCTCAACTGCTTGAAGAAAGTGCACCTCAGCAAGTGAGAAATCACCACGCAATATACAATCCTCACCTCGTACAATGACGTCCTTCAACAAGTTTGCTTTTTTTATCTCTTCTCTCACATGCCGGGCAATTGAGTCGTATGTGGTGGCTTGTTTCAGAGTTTGGATTGCCTCGTCGGCTCGTCCAAGAGCAATTTGTCCTTTACTTAATCGTAGTAATGCCTTCAAATAAGAAGGATCTAAGTTGAGAGAACATTCGGCATCTTTTATCGCGTCTCCGAAGTTCTTCAGGGCCAAGTGACATGCTGATCGGTTAGAATAAGGGACAGCGTTACGGGGATCGAGATGAATCGCTTCTGTGTACGCTTCAATAGCGTCCATAAAATGTCCATCTTTGAAATACTCGTTTCCTCTCTCCTTCTTGCATTTTGCCAGACGTTTCTGCAAAGCCGCCTCATTCATCGGGATGCGCTGTGGTTTCAAACTTCGTATCTTCTTTTCTGTTCCTCTCGTCTTCTCGAGCAATTCACTGTAATGATCACATGGGTGCATAATCAAAGCCTCCTTTAAATCAACACTTGCTTCCTCCAATCGCCCCATCTTGAAATATAGTTCTCCTCGCAGTGCCAGTGCCTCGTGAAAATCTTTTTGAAGGTCAAGAGCCGAATCCAATAACTTCCTGGCACTTTCCAAATTCTCTAACTCAATTTCCATTTTCGCTCTTTTGCAATACAATTTCGCAGACGTATTAGAGAGAACAGGATATAAAAGGATTTCCTCTTGACATATGGTCTGACCTTGCGAATAACAGCTGGCTGCCTCTGCAAAAGAGCGACAGGCAAACGCCGTATCTCCTTTACGAATAAAGTCACGAATAGACTCTATAATAGACATGCACTTAGAAGGAAGACGACCACTTTCATTCCAAAGTTTAAGCGCACTTTCTTCTTCGATGGGAACTGCTAATAACCCCCAAATGAAGGTTTTGATAGAAAGTAAATGCACTCCACCAGTATGAAACGTGAGGTTGATATTCGAAAACACCTCTTCGAATAGGTCTTCGATTTTACACAATTTGTTCGAGTCCATTAATCTTATTACAAATGATTCAATAGGGCGAAAACTATTACAATATTCACAATGGTCAAGTATTTTGAAGAAAATGGTAATCTTCGTCTCTTTATCCATCGTTTTAAAACTATTAATGTCTCTTTTGAAGAGTTCCTCTGCCATTTTTAATTTATTCCGGAATTTACTTACACTTTTCCGTGTAGGATCCAAACTTTTAGCAATATATAAGAACTCTTTAGCTTTTATAAGCGATCTATCAAGGAGGAAAATTCGACCGAGGTAAATAGAGCAGTCAACTAAAAATGGATCTTTTTCGTACACATGAAATAAATCTTCCAAACTTGCCGAAAAATCGCTAAGATGAAAATACATGATCGCCCTGTTTAGCCGATATAAAAGGCAGGAGGGCTCTAAAGCCAAAGCCTTCGTGTAAGCCTCGATGGCTGGACTAAATCTCTTGGCGCGAAAATGAGCATTGCCTTCTTCTTTGAAGAGCTCCGCTCTCCGTTTTTCTTCCGTCGCCGTTCCATCAGT
Source organism: Ceratothoa steindachneri (assembly GCA_963969495.1). Taxonomy (NCBI): domain Eukaryota; kingdom Metazoa; phylum Arthropoda; class Malacostraca; order Isopoda; family Cymothoidae; genus Ceratothoa; species Ceratothoa steindachneri. The sequence continues at coordinate 33,832 of CAXAKS010000225.1, read as the reverse complement.
TTTCTTCGGTTTGCTTTTGGGTTTCCTCGGACCTCCCATGAATTCTGGCTCCGGATCCGGCGAGATGAACGTTTCTTTCTGCGGGCGGGAAACAAAGTAGAAAACCAGATGAGAAGCAAAAATCAAAGTCCTTTACTGGCGTCACCTAGAAAAGTTTGAAGCCCAACAAGAAGGAAATGGATTTCCGAAAGTGACCCATTGGATTGCGGGTGATACCCAACGTGTGGCGTGGGATCCAATATCTATGCATCTATATTGTCAATAACGACCCAGGATCTGGTCCCTCCAAGCCCTTGAGAGATTAAAGGAGAAGGCCTTTGATCCTAGAGCCGCGCCTTCTGTCAGGTTGCCCTGAGGAAGGCTGTTGAATGCTGTAGTGGTCCAAGTAACAGTTAGGAAATGTTAGTTCAAGTACAACTTAACCTCACACAGGATACATCCATTTGCGGTAGTCCCGACCAGGATTACATCCAGGTTGGGTGGTATTGTCATTTCCACTTGGGAATGACTGACCACTACAACTCTTTTTCTCTCTCCCTGTGTGTATATGTATGTACGTGTATGTATATGTGTGTATATATGTATATATATATATATATATGTGTGTGTGTGTGTGTGTGTGTTAGTCGTGGCTAAAAGTTTTGAGAATCCACACTATTAAATTTTTTATATGAAAATTAATAAACCTAATCAAACGTTGCGTTTTATTGTTTTCTTCATAATTTGAAGGTGAAATATATAAAAAAAAATCAGCCCAAATCGATTTTATAAAAATAAATGGGGTCAATATTGAGAATGATGTCCCTTGTTCTTGAGGCCTGCTTCAATTCGGAGACCAAATTTGTGATGATATTTTGATTGATATGGATCCATTTTTATTCAATAAGCACCCGCTACCGTTCACAAGTAGATGGTTATCAACCGCTAGTTTGATTATCGACCACAAATTCTCTATTGAGTTCAAATCTGGCCAATTCCCTGGATAAGGTCCCAATAGTTCGTGGTTATTTTTAACCAAGAACTTTATTATTACATTTGCTTGGAAACAAAATGCGCCATTTTGCTGACAAATAGTTGTCATCCCCAAATTGGTCCTGAACTTTTGGGGTGTGTGTGTGTGTGGGGGGGGGGGTGTCAAGTGTAATGAGCGAAATGTGAGTGTTGTTCAGGGTATGTAATGTTTGGGTGTCTAAAAGATTCCTTTGGGGTGACTGCCATTCCTTCTAGTCTCAAAACGTATGTTTGCACGCTGCGTGTGTCTGTGTTTGGTGGAGTTTATAGTGAAATCATCATTGTATTATTGGCTTGCTGTGGTGTGAGGTGGAAGATCGTGCAAGTAGATTGAAGAGGGTAAGTGACAGGATCGACAATTGGTGAATATCGTTTAAGAGGGGCCTGTATTTTTTAGAGAATGCGAGTGAGTGGCTTGAAGTTGATGAGTGACTTCTTGTCCTCTGGGTCAAGCTGTGTTTACATTCGGGATGATGGAGTGTGTGACCGTGTTGAATGCTTTGTTGATATCGATGGAGTGTTGTTTTGGGGGGTGGGCTTTGGTTGGATCCGCCCAGCATGCAAGAAATGTTGCGAGCATGGTAGTCGTGGATGGTGAAGGGGGTTTGAGTGTTGGTGGATGGAGTTTGGGGATTTTAGATTTGGAAATTATTTCGGCGGTTTCCTTTCACCGACAGTAGCTCGACCACAACCAGATAACAAGTTTGCAACCGCACAAAAGTAACAGCTCTTCAAAGTTAAACTACCACATTCCATTGTAGAGTAAAACCAATCAAATTCAGCTCGATGAATGATGTGAAATTTTAGCATTCGGAGATACATCATAATCTGACGTTCTAGTTACTAAATGAAATAAAATTAATGCGACTGCTAATTGTAAAACTGAAGGGGGACCGAAGTTCAAGTATGAGCACTTCATCCATAAGAGTAGGTACAGAGGGTGTGAAGTTCTCTGCTGTTCGAAGTTTTCCACGTGAATAAAAGTTCCAGGGAGGTTAAGAACGCCTCGTAGGTGGCCAGAAGGACCGTTGAGAGTATATCAGATGAAAATGGGGAAAGTAGAGAATCGACCTCACATGAATCGAATAATATAAGTTAGTTCTTTATGCCCCCCTGAAATATGGTAAAAAAAAAGAGAATAATTCAACCATCGCCAAGACTTAAATAAATAAATCCGAATTTCATCACAGAGTGATTCCAGTTCACTGTGGCCCAAAGGCTTAGAGAAAGGGGAAGTCTCCCTGGTCCAAATAAGATCGTCACTCGAGACAATACGGCTTCCTTACCATATGGGCGTAAAGAGCGAAGGCTAAGACTTGTAAGTAATCTTCGGCAGAATATTCCCTCTTGGGTGACTCCTTCTTCAGGAACTCGAGGACGTCCAAAGAGGATCTGTCGAATACCGAGGGTAAAGATAAATGAACTACTTCCAGGATACGATCGATGAAGAAGGAAGAGGGGGGGGGGGGGCATCTATTCTTCGGGCATGGTCAATACACTGAAAACGTTTAAATAGGGAACGGTTACACACATATTGGAGGAGGGGTAAATGGGATTCCGGTTACAGATTAGTTATTTGGGGGGATTTAATGTCCTCTTTCCCCCGAAGTCGGTCTCGGGCAACATAAAGTGATCAGGGAAGAGTCGATGTAACAAATAAAAAGATTGAGGGGGAATGGGGGGTATCAGAAGGGCGGGTTCATGAACTTTCAACGAACAAGTTCGTAAAATGAATACGGACACTCAGAAGTACGATTTTTGCCCCAGTGAAGAGGGTGGGGGGGGGAGACTCCCAATGGTAACGAGGTGAACAGCCCTACTGCCTTAACAAGACCTTCGACATACTTTGGGTTGTAAAAGACTGTAATCTTATAGGGGGGATGCAAGAATATAGAGGCTTGAGACATGGCCCCGGGCCCGCCAATGGGTGAAAGTTGTGGCAGGGGTACCTCCCCCCCACTCCCCAAGTACAACTCCTGAAAGCATATCGAAAACCAACGAGGACATCGACAATTCCCTTCTACCGTTTTTCCCTCAATTTCCTTTTGAGCCACTTTATCACTCATTTTCTCGACCGAAGACTATATTTGCAGGCTAGTCGACGACCAGCCTCGGTCCACTCATCTGGTCGGAGCCGGAATGAGAGGTAGGTAGGGACCTTAACCCATGTCTTTTGGTTGCGATGGGGAGTTAACATGCCTATATAATGCCCCTCCCTCTCCCCTCTCTGTGTCAGGGTCATAGCGTTTGCTTCCCCCCAAAACAAAGCGTCCCAATAGATGAAAAAATAACAAGATATGGTTCCAATAGGGGTGGGGGCTGCCCCTTCGTTATCTCGGCATAAGAACAGGGGGTGGCGGGGTCTTTAGGCATTGGGGTCCTGGGGTTAACTAGTAGGAAGGGGTAAATCCCACCTCCCGAAAGACTAAGTAGTAGAACGGAGCCTCGAGGACGTAGTAGTCTGATTGAAAGGCCGGACGTCTTAGAGCACGTTGGCCTCGAGTGTCTCCAACAACTCAAGGAGCAAGTTTTAAATTTGATTGCGCTCATCTGGCAGCCATCAACGAGGGCACAGACTCCCAAAAGAATAATCGGGTAACCCACGGCGGAGGGGGGGGGGGGCTGGCCTCCTTTAAGAGCCCAAGGCCGCTAACAATTGGAAATACAAGTCCTTTTGACAGCGCCATCTGGCGACTGCGACCTAATATTTATTGAACTGAAAGGAGCAAATACCTCAAATCGATGGGGAGAGTTAGGTCGGAATGATTCACATAGGTAAACACATCATAACTGTGTTCGTAGCTCTCTTCCGCAGTAAATCTGAAAGTTAAAAGCGACCTTTAGGGAAATTGAATGATTTTACCAACCACGAAATCCACTTGTGGCTAATATATGATCAACCCTTAAATCTATACGAGTAGGTGGAGGCGCGATCTCACCCAGTCCATTATAGAAAATAAGACAGCGGGAGTTTGACCAAATAATAGAAACACCAGCTGTATCAACCATCTTATTATCATCATTAAGCATTTTCTCATAAACGTGGAGTCTGCACGCATCAATGCCAACTAGGCGGCAACCCAAACAGTTCGGTGGGATCTGAATGCAACGTGGAAGAGATGTAATCGCAAGATCTTTCTGACATGAATAAAAAGCGAAATGCTACACTCTTCATCGGAACTGGACAAAGGACGAGGGTTTTTTTTTCATTATTATTATTTTCAGCGCGCTCATCTGGCGGCAGTTAACGAGGGCATGCAGCAGAGAAAGTAGCAAATTAAAATAAGCTAAGTTAAAAAAAGAAGATTTTCTTTACTAGATTAACTTAGAGATGGATTATATTTAGTGTTTAAATGAACTTGGTTGTTTGTGTTTCAGCCACCTTAAATATTGCTTATATCGGGTAACCAAAAATGTTTATGCGTTTTTAATCTTAAAAAAAAATAAAAATAAATAAATAAATAAATATGTGATTTCCCCCAAAACCAAACCGCCAATAAATAAATTAGCCAGTTAAAGAAGAGGAGGCTAATAATAATTATTAGTACTCTATCCCAATCGCTTTTATCTCTTGTGTGAATTGGATGATAATCGTTATCGCATTATTTTACGTAGTCTAACTGAAGTTAGTTTAGAGCAGTTTCAAAGATCCTTTCGGAACAAAACCTAAGTTTATCTATGAAACAAAAATTGTTGAAGTCTCTCTTCGTGTGGCTCCTTATCAGAATATTTCATTGGAAATCGCATCGTTCGAAAACATAATAAAAAAGGGGGTAAGAGGAAGGAGAAATGGCAGGCGAGTATGGCGCATGAACAAGTAGATCTCAACCTGGACTATTCAGTGTATCTAGCTAGGTACCACTAGGCGTGCAATGAGTGGTTGTGTAGTTTCCTGAAGAAACACAACTCATTTGTGGTTGGCCAGCGAGAGATGGTTTCGAATGAGTTGACCTTGAACTCTTCGCAGTTGTGCAGCGTATACATCACCCCTCTGTCTTTTGACAATCAGAATAAATAAAATGAGTCTTTGATTAGGATGCATTCGAAGAGGGTCTTCAACAGCTGTAGCCTTCAAACCCTAAGGGCAATGTCGAGACATAGATAAACTCTTATTTTGGTCGAAAATTGTCTCTGAGAGTGGTGGGAACTAGTCGGTATTAGGTAACCAGCGTTGTGTGCGATTTTCGTTGTTTGATTTTGTTTTAAAAACAAACTAACTGTTTTGGTTACCCGATACTTGGACTTTTGAAAATACGTTTATATTATTAAAGATTAGCCATCTCTAAGATGGCCCAGCATAAATAAACTATTTATAAAATGACAAAGATTAGTGAGTAAATTAGGAAAAATAAACCGTAACCTTTGGCTTTCTTTTGGGGGCTGGGTCATCCTCGAGGTGGCTGATCTTTACTTGATCAAATAAACTACTTTAAAAAAACTAAAACAAACAAGAATGCACAGGTACCATATGGGTAGTTTAGCCTCCCTCAGGGACTCTGGCGCCAAGTCGACATTACATTATTGTACAGCGCTCCCTGGCGCCCAATATAAGACCACAACTTGGTCTACAAAAAACAACCTCCAGACAGCGAGAGGTTTTCTAGGTCGGGCGTGGCTAGAATAGCCTCCGGCAGCACCGAGGTGATGCCGTTGATGTTCAAGACACGAATCTAGAATGCGTGGTGGAAGTACCACTCTGCTGTGTAGGGGAATAAAACTAGTAGTGTGGGGGGTTGCATACAAATCCTCCGTACCTTTATCAATAAAGTTTAACCAAAAGGCTTCTGCTTACAACGTCCTGAAGGAGAAAATATAGATAACCCTCCCTGATATGTCAAATCTCTCCTTTGGGCCAAAGTTTCTGCGATTCTAAACCACTCTTTTCCCGCCTCCAGCTTCCGACCAATATTTCAGAGCTCCTACAAACAACGCCTTTTTAACATTAACCATAAGACCTCAACACTGTTTCGTTCTTCCATTATATGTAAATACTCCTGCGCGGGAAGATTTTACTTCAGTAAATCCGATGTGTTCCAAGGCAATCTACGTAGAATGAGTTTTTAAGTGGACCAGTCAAGCTCAATGGAAAAATTCATACATTTCATCTAATTCAACGGCAATCTTGGTATTCACTCAATTCTAATAGGTAGCTACTACGATTGTATAGTACACGATTAATCAGAGGTGGACCCTCTCATTAAAAAGACGAAAAATACCCAATTGCCAGATGAACATGGGTATTATTGGCACATATTTAATATTTATCACAAATCCCAATGTCTGAAATATCTGAGGTACTGCAATATGCTGTAACACAGTGGTTTTCAACCTTTTTGTATAATAGTGGCACCTCAATTGCTATAAAAAATTAACCACGATAGATATTTAACCAAATTTAATCGAAATAAGACATGGCAAATTAATTTACTTTGTGTGTAAAGAAATTGGGAAATTATTTATTGTACTCAACACAAAAACATCCACTCCAAACAGCTCCAAGTCTAATGGAAAATTTGAGCTTGATGATTATAACATAATTCTTTAATATTGGGACGTATAATTGATAAGGCAAACCTCATTTCTTCATTCAATTTCTGCAATCTTTCGCTTTTCGTTATTTACACGTTTCACAATACAGAGAAACTAGATTCAAAATGCTTTCAAGTGTCATTAGATTTTTTTTTGCAAATTAGACATCTTCATCCAACCCTTCACAACTTCCTGACACTCCGCTGCATCTACAACTAATCTGTCTAATCTGTCTATCCAGTCACAAACTCGTTCACACCAAAGATATTTCTCCAGTCCGTCTTCATTCAATCTAGCTTTCGCACGCAAAACTTGTCATAGCAAATTAATTTACTGTGTGTGTAAAGCAGAGCTGGGCACATCCGCAAATCAAATTTCAATTGCAAATTTGCGTTATTATTTTCACAAGCACATAGAAGCCAGCCGGTGACTCCCCAAAGACCATGGACTTCGCCTGTGTTGACATGCAGTGGCTGGTAATTTTCTGCGTGACGAGCGCGTTAGTCAGGAAGTTAAGGTTGTCAGTTACCATATAGGCACTCACTGCCACTCACACAAGCTATGAGTGTTATCACGTCTCAACTTCTCAGGTGTACTACTCCAACTTGTCACACTGCGTGTACGTTAGTTCGTTAATTACTGACAATGCTGAAGTACCTGAAGAAATCTAGCCGTGATTCTAATTGAGATAGTGGGTCTACAGAACCTACAACAAGCCAAGCTGGTGATGCCCCATCCAACAGCCATGTCACCATGGAAGAGCAAGTAACAACGGAAGAATCGGAAGAGGATTTAGGCCACCCCTGGCCTCACTTGGAATCGTTTTATTCCCAGGTAATTTCCAAGAAACGAGTGATGGAGAAGGGGAAAGAAGTGTTCAAGGGCATCATAATTTGCAAAGTCTGCAAAGTAAAGGTCGCCTTTCACCACATACAGCACCTTCACTATGAAGAGTGATTATGAGCACGTAAGTATTATTAACCTTTCATTTACTGTTATTTTTTTACTTATTGTGGGAGTGTACAGGATAATAATAGTGAATAATACCAATAATGATACAATGATAATGTTAATTATGTAACAATGTGCGTACGTTGTTGTCTGGGTTCCAGCAATGACAAAAAATCAAGGTAAGAAATAGAATTTTATTTTTAAGTAATTTTTTTCAGTTCTTATTGATTTATTTATAGAAAAAAGGTACTGACCAAGGCCAACAAAAAGATATAAGCCTGCTAAGATGCCAAACCCTGTAAAAGGGAGAGTAGGGGATTAAATAAAGGTGGGAGGGCTTTAGTTCGAAAGGTGTCTTTGACACTTCTCGCTTATATTAAAGTCAAAGGGAGAATGAAAAATAGAAGCAGGAAGTCTCTGAGTAATAAGTGGAAGTAATAGAATTTAAGATACTGGATAATTCGTGCATTAAAAGGTTACATAGAATAGGGATGAAGAAACCTTACAAGACAGTAATAACTGAATTTTTTTTTTTTTAGGACTGGCAGGTGACCAGGACAACTACGGACAACGGCAGCAACTTTGTCAAGGCCTTCAGTGTGTGTGGTGGTGGTGAGTCTAATGACTCTAGCGATGCCGCGTTCAGGAGGACTTTAACGTGGGCGACCCCATGGCCATGGACGAGGACGACACCGATGACACACAAGAAAGACAGGAGGTTCAGCCGGTTAATCTGGTCCACCTAATTGAAGAGCATGCTCGGCACAGTCCTGAAGCGGACGTCTTACCTTCCTGCCACCATAGATGTGCCGCCCACACGCTGAATTTGTTGGCCACAGTTGATGTGGAGAAAGTCCCCTTCTGGTCATCGAGTACCCGTTCCTGGTTTTCGAAGGTAAGAGCCAAAACTATAGCTCTTTGGCACAAGTAAAATAAGAGGCCGAACTGCAGCCATATCAGGAGAGAGGTGGGCAGGAAGCTGACGACGCCCAATAACACACGTTGGAATTCTCTCGATGACAATATGGAAGTACTGGATGGTGCCCTTAACGCAAAGGTGGCCCAAATTAATAAAATCTGCTTGCATAACAACATACCAAGCTTCAACCAAACAAATAAAGAGGTCAGGCGCGGAAAATCTGTGTTATGGAGCCTGTAGTGATTAGTTAAAGGTGTAAAAAATTAGGAAATTATTTATTGCATCCAACACAAAAACACAAACTACAAACAGCTCCAAATTACACAAAAGAATTCACTCAGTTATCAGAAGATGCACAAAACCACACAAATCCCACATCTCCATGTTGAAACCAAATAATTTCACACTAAAGTACACCAGGACATGATAAGAACCCAACACTTCAGCAACACAAAACCCTCCTTACCCAAAACACTACAACCAAGACAAAAAAAGATCCCCAGCACCCTGCATCCAAGCTAAGCTCGATAATCTTCTCCCCAATCACCCAAACCACACCTTAATAAAGCATATCCACACAGTCTACACTCGTAAACACCTACGCACTGCCGCGCATAACCACCACCTACTCCTATATGAGCAGCCCCCACAAATCCACTCCTACTACTATCTCAACTACCAACCGACCAAAGCTCGAACAAACGCCAACATGCACTCGGTGCAATCGAGGCCCAGGGGACACAAAGCACCCTCTCCTCGATTGCCCCAACCTCACACTCGTCGCACGCAACGTACACCATCACATCACTAAGGTACCTGTTGACCCGCCCGCCTCACTCAAGAGAGGTAGGGAGGCAAATAATAAGTATTGTGTGTTTAAACGATATGGACGGAGGATGCAATAAAAGCATCCATGAACAAATTCCTACAACTGACAACACTCCAGTGCGAAATTGAACCCCATTTGTGAGGTCACGGAGAGTGCTCGACGTTCTCCAGATAAAGAAGAATTGAAGAGGAAAGAATAAGTTAAAAAAAAACCTGACACAATTCCTGGCTGATCACGATGTTTGTGTTGAATCAAGACCAAAATTCTTACCGGAGATTTTTGACCACCTGGAAAAAGAATAAAAAAAGAATCATTTTCTTTCTAATCACCTTCAAATTCAGTTTAGTAAGTATTCCTAAAGTACCTAAAAGTGAACTCAAATTGCTTAGGATGGAAATTGAAAGTGACAATAAAAATGGAACAAAAATAATGAATGAAAATGAAAACATTGCTAACACAACTACATATATATAATTGAAGGTCACCTGACGCCTCATTACCTCTTAATCTCGATCTAACTCGTTTCCCTCTTAATTTCTTTTCTATTCCCCAACCTCCTTCACCAAGGTCCTTAATGCTACTTCTTTAGTCCTCTTCCTCGACTTCCACTTGTTACACTTACTTGGTGGAGAGGACGGCATTGTGGCAGCTGCGATGACAGTGACTCTAATACCGCCAAAAGCTCGGCCTCAAACTTCTCAATGAATAAAGGGTGGTTATAGAACATCGAAGGCCACGGTCGAGGAGTCCTTTTGCTCAAAACCACAACAATCACTCCTGCAAAACGTCGGAAGCCTCGAAATGAACAGCGCAATGGAGTGTCCGATGGCGCACGGGCAACTAGGCTCAAACTGACATAGGGATGAAAGTATGCGCTACTAGACCCACCCAAAGGTCGGAGATGTTTCTGCCGATCTATCTCTTCCACATATTTTCATTTGCTGTATCTTAAACATTTTCTTTACAGATCTCTCTCCTCACCACTATTTGGGAGGGTGGGGGGGAGAACCCTCATTGGGTTTTACTTCTTAGTTGATGTTGCTGATCCCGCGACCTTGTGGGAGGATATGGTCAGTGAAGGGATTTTCCCAGAGCCCGCAGTGAAGGGATTTTCCCAGAGCCCGCAAGAAATGTATATTGGATGTTGGTGCGTGTGATTGTGTGCAGTGAAGTCTCCCATTAGGTGTTTAGTTGTATGAAGTGCCGCGTTGCATTCTGGCCAAGCATCTGCGATGAACACATCTAGCCTTTTCTGGTATCACAGGAGGGCTGAGTGGTGGTGTCCACACGACCAGCCTGGCAAGGTGGACTATCATCCTTACGAGGCAGGTAGGGTGGGTGTCAGGGGGACCGTAAAGACAGCACTCTTGTGTGAGAGAGAATCGGTGGCACAGTGAATGAAATGAATGTGTTGTATTGGTGTTCCCATTTATCACTCGTAGAACAGGGTAGCTCTGTGCGGCGGGCGACAGAACAGAATGTCAATTTTCCCCGCACGATTCAGGTTCAAATCTCATCAAAGGCAGTTGACATTAAACACAACTTTATAATACTGCAATCGTAGAGTTTGCAATGTACCAATGATGATTAGCAGAAGCTTATTAGAAGGAAAACAAGGAGAAAAGGGAAAGAAATAATGAGAACAAAATAACGAAAGAAAACTAAAAAGGAAACGAAAACGAAATAGAGAAAAAGGAAGTAATAAAAGGGAGTGAAAAGAAATTACCTTTGTGGACAGAAAATCCTGATTTTTCGACATCGATTCGGTCATACAATCGCGGAATATTAAAGAACAACGAAGGTTGGTCAGTTTTCTTTATTCTTAACTGCAAATATCTACAAAGAAATGTTATTTATGAGTATAGTGAAGCATCATCGAAATACACTCTCTTATGTTACATTTTAAAAGGATTTACTTTACCACATTTATTTTAAATACCGACTGCACACAAATAACCCACATATACCCAGAAATCACAACTTCCCCCCATAAATACCACATTATGATCGACGCACAGTTCTAGACCAAAACATGCGCCTAAACACATCCATGCCACGTATCAACACAAACCCACTCACCCAAACACTCACAGAGAAACGCCTTCACTACACTTGTCCGCAACAAAAGGTACCAATCACATAGTCAGGTGGCCCCAAAACAACCACACGAAATAGAATGCAATACTCCCGGAGCTGTGGAAGCTTTGGGGGCAGAGGCGTGGCGACAAGTGGTCAGACGTGGTACCCACCATGGTGGCATTCTGGGCAGAACCGTGGGCGCCACCCACCCGAGAGCTGCATTGACTCTCGCAGTAGCCTAGCTCTAAAGCCGATATGTTTAGGCTATGCTTGGAGTCTCTCAGCGGCATAGACGCCGTCGAGATCAGCCGAGGGTGCAATGAGACCCGTTGGAGGCTGCAGCAAAGGCTGTGTCTGGGCGTACAAGCCCATAATGCACTGCGTTTATGGGCATCGCTCGACAAGCAAGACCTAAATAAGGGACGTGCGGAAGGCACCGGTCGCGAAGCGAAAAGCGCTGTGGTACATCGCGTCTACCCACAATTAACCCTCTGCAGCGGCAGAAGAATAGATGACTCTATCAGCACTCCAAGTGCTAAACGTCGCGGAACAATCAACGTCAATGGCGTGGGTACAAAAGATCTTAAGGCTGCAAATAAGGCAGTCCAAGGTGATGCGTCCGTTGAAAACAAGGGCAAGGAAACGGTGCGATTCTACTACTTCCAGCGAGCCCCGTTTAGGAGCAAGTCCGGGTCGTGTTGGAACCGGGGATGGAGACAGAAGTGCACAACCTCAGTCTTGTCGAAGGAAAACCGCAAATCCTGCGCTTCAATGCGTTTTGGACTCGACACTCTAGTTGGCATCAGGGCAGCACCAAAAGAAATCGCAACATCGATTACGTAAAGTGAAGCGACAACATATTCCGGCAGCAGCTAAAAGCTATGAGTGTGACACTAGGATAATTCCCTGTGGGACGCCCTCCTCTTTTCCCATTGGACCGGAGAGTTTCCCCGCCAACCCATAGGCGGAATCGACTATATCGAAATTCTGATATGAAGATTAGGAGGCGTTCCCTCGCCCCCATAGTGTGGAGGGTCTCCATGATATAGTATAGGCATACGGTATCATAGGCCTTCTCGAAATGAAAAGCAGGACTGAGGTGCTGTCGACAAAGGAAAGCCTCGCAGACATCATTTTCCAGCCGGATCAAAGCATCCGACGGGGGCGGGGGAGGGGGGGAACTTGTGAAAGTCGCACTGTGTGGAAGACAGGTAAGATTCGGTGTCCAAGAAATAAGATTTTTTAATAGTTACCATTTTAATCATCAAATTGCACACAAAGGTTAGATAAATTGGGTGCAAACCAGCCGGATTGAATGAGGTTTTCCGGTTTGCCAGGAGTTTGGGAAGGGACCCTTAGTCCAGATCCTGTCAAACAAATCTAACAGCAAAGCCATGCCTCATTCGTTTCGCGTAAACAGGTCGTTAAAAGGTCCCCAGCTTCTGGAGGTCAAGTCCAGTCATCGGCCTTCAGCGAGCTCACGAGGTGCAATATATGCTGCCAGAGAATGCGGATAAAGCGATCACGAAGGACTGCGCTCTAATTTAATACTGCTTATGGCACCGAGCTGGGGCCGGTAAGGCGTGATGCTCATCAAGGTACCAGGATTAAATCTACACAGCCACCCAATAGTTTGGATTGGGGTAGTGGGGCCTTAAGGAAGTCCGCAATGCAATGAATACTGGTGACGTGAGAGCTGTCCATTAAATAAGCCATTTCCCAATTTCGTCATCATTTCTCACCCGCAGAGAAGAGAAATTTGACTGAAACCAGGAGGAATGATCTCTCCCTATTTCCATTTTTTATCTTATCTATCTGATCTAGCGGCATCCTACAAGGGCATAAGCGCCGAAGGTGCATATAAATGCCAATATGTAAGCTAACCTTAAAAAGAAAATTGAAATTGAAAAGTGTCGATTAAAAAACAAGCAAGAGTTACGCCCATGTGCTGATATGGAAGCCCTCCCCAGTCGAGGACCTAAGCGAGCCACCACCAATACTAAAAAAATAATATGAAGCCCGCCTCCAGTAGGTATGCAGGAGGGTGGCCCCAACCACCCCGAGGGAAAAGCGGTAGCGACCCCATTCGCTCCAGTACCCGAGGATACAACCGACACCGAAACGTAGTGAAAAGCCTCTTGCTAACCAAGAGGCCTTCGCAGGAAGGTTCACAGGAACCCCCCATTAGCGAGTGGTGCCTCCCGCGAACGTTTCCTTTCTGAGAGGACACAAAATAACTCTATACCGTAGGAGTGAGGGATCGGTCCACGGGAAAAGGCGGCGAGAGATGGACCCCAACATTAGATCACGTCAGCCGTCTCTTATCTTCTTTGACATGCAGCTGAATTGGCTGTCATGATCCCTATGCAATCAATGAGTTAATGGGCAAAGAACCGGCCCGACCAGGATATTACAAACTACAGTTTGGGGAAATTGCAAAGCCTAAAGCGAACTTGGTCTTGGAATAGGGCACGGCGCGTAATCTCCGGTACCGAGCGGTAAATTGTAGCCAGCTCGGCCGTGAAGATAAACGCGGCGCTCAAAGGAGCACACCAATTCTTCAGAATTGTAGTCATGAGACGATGTATGACTCAAGGTAGTACAAACGCAATACTAGTGGTGTTGTAGAAACTTTGGGAGTAGACAAACCTTTAATCTAGGTGCTCTCATCCAGGTTAGCATCTTGGGCAGATCCATCGACGCCACCAGTTCGACAGGTACTCCGAAATGTAGAAACTTCCTTAAGAGTAAAGAATTTGAAAAGGGGTATGATTGACGTCTCTCTTCGGTATAGGCACCGTCGAGATAAGACGCGGACCAAATGAGTCATTGACGAATGGGTGAAACGATGAAGCACGCGCGTACAAAAGCATCTTGCACTGACTACGACGAAATGAAAGTGACAGTCCCCTACATAAACAAGGTCTCGTTAGGGAACGTGCAGAAGGCATCGGTCACCAACCGGAGACCAGTGGTGAACCGAATCCATCTTTCTGTAGTAGATGCTTGGTGCAAGAGACCCCAAGACTGCGAATGTACACTTTTAAGGTGAGAATCGGTCAATATAAGACCAGAGAAACTGAGCAAATTCACCATTTAGGAACTACGCCTCTACTCCCAAAACCTTTCTCTACAACATCGGAAGTATTGCTTTCGTAATTCTTGGACCACATATCGTTTCACACTGGAGCAGTACACGGATGGTTCCATGACCGAATGAGTTGGCTTCCATACCACCCTCCACTGGTGCCCTTTGGCATAACGAGTGCGTCGGTACAGAGCCTCTTGTAGTCGTCGCTCCAATGTCAGTATCTGAGCCGCGTCAAAAGAGACAAATCCTCCATAGAAAGACTAGCTAGAACATCTTTCGGTAGTAGAGAGGTGATATCGTTAATGTCAGGGCAAAAACAGTGACAATGAAGAATGTGGAGGTATCACCTAGAATAATATTATTTCCTTACCTCCTACGCCCCCCCGGTTCCAACCTCACACTTTTTGGACTCGCTGCCAGGTCTCTGCGAAATTCACACCGAGGCTACCTCAATCTTCCCTCCCCTACCTCGGGTCGTGCGATTACTTTGTAGTTCACCGTGAACAGCTTTTATGGCTCTCACCGCTGATCCCTGCTTTTGACACCTCGCCGCAAGGAAACGCTCGGGTTGTCACGCCCGATAACTAGGGTTAGAGGTCTCAAGAAGAATCCTCCCCCTCCCCCTCCCCCAAACACAAGTTTGAGTTTAACTGAAGCCCGTCTAAGGGCAACAACGGCTTCGTAAAAGTGTAGGCGCCGAGCAATTACAGGCCTTACTCGCCGCGAGAGAAAGGGACGTGAACCCACACCCCCGTAGGCCAATTGTATGCTTTACGTGTGGCACCCCTGGGCACTTAAGTTATAATTGACCCAAAAATTCTCCCTGCTCCCTTTCCCCAGGATCAACGGGTAAATTTCCTGTTTAAAAAGAGTTCCCCCGGTGGGCTCCAGTTTGAAAATGGAGCAGTAAATGGTTGCCGAGTGTCAACAGTCGTCAGAGATACATAGTAGTTTCTGACAAACTACTAACCCCCGTAAGAACCCAGCATAACAGGTTCGCGTTGGTGCAGGACTTTTTAGATCGTGCCACCAGGTTCACAGTGGTACTGTGCCATATTGACTGCAGTACTTGACCGGATGCGCTGACGTAGTCACGGCCCCGATGAAATTCTGCTCCGTCCTTATTGGACAGAGCGCGCAGCTCTCCCAAAACCCAATTTCTCAGCCGGTCGTTACCAGGGCCCAGGCCGAGAAGGATGATCGCTTCCGGTACCCCTATAGTCCAGACATCGACCTCGCCACCAATGTTCAATGTGCTGAGGCGCATTTTTTTTTTTTTTAATTAAGGGGCTATCTGGCGACTGCCGACTTAGGCATTAGTCGCCGTAAACAAACTAATGCCTAAGTCGGCAGTCGCCAGATAGCCCCTTAATTAAAAAAGAAAGGAAGGAGACTGAAACGGTGCGAGGTGATCGGAAGATCGAATACACCGTGAAGGGCGCGTTAGTATACCGTTCTTCTGTTGAGCCGGGGAATCCACCCGACCAACGTGTTGTGTGTGCTGAGAACGAATATCGAACCCGTTCTAAAGATGGCCGGACATTTCGGCCATAACAAAACTGCACAGCGAGTTTTTAAATATTTCTTTTGGCCAGGAGCGGCCAAAGAAATTATCGACGTCTGCAAAACTTTTAAGGTCACCTCCAAAGGGCGTGTAGCCCCCGCCCCCGTTCAAAAGACTCCGAGAGTGCCCGAACCCTCCATCCGGGTCTCAACCGCCCTAATAGGCCCCATTCGTCCTCCGTGTGTCTGCTCCAAACGGTGCGCGTACAAGCAGACGATAAGTATCCCCCGCCGTCTCTTCCTTCCCCCCAAGCAGAGCCTCACTCCGACTTGAACGTAAACCCCAATCTCGCCCCTATTGAGAGGTCTCAATTCCTTGCCTTATTGGAAGGCTTTCCCGTGTCATTATATCGTCGTTTTGGGCCGAATTTCGCTGCTATAGCCGCGCCCCTTAACGACATGCTTAAAAGAATGAGCCCGTCCCAGTCAATTGGAACACTTCCGCCAGTTAAAGGACAAGTTAATATCCGCCCCTATCTTGAGATTACCGAATCCTAATAAAACATTCGGTCTTCGAACCGATGCCTCCCAGGATGGCCAAGGTTGTGCTCTCTCGTCCAATATGATGACGATAGCCTGGGATATTCTGTAGGATATGCTAGCAGGAAGCTGTCCTAAAGAGCTTGAAACGTTAGCCATAGTGTGGCATATTCGTAAGTTTAGAATGTATGTTAAAGGCCTACCCGATAGCTGGGGTAGGAATCCTATAGAAGACCCCCCCCCCCCTCCCTCCAACAACCTGTGTATAGCAAAATTCACGTTTGATTAATTTTTTGTAAATACTATTTTTCTTTTTTTCTGCCTTATTGATGTTGTATGTAGGTATGTATAGATAAAGTTATCTGTCGTTACATATGTAAATCCCGTGTAGCGTTGTTTTCTCTGTTAGTAAACATTAAATTTGTAGCTTTATAAGTTCCCCTCTTAATGAAATTATTAGATTTTTTTTTCGCTCTAGTGTCCTGCGCTGTAAAACGTCTTTGGATAGGGAGGAATGTGGAGGTATCCGCTAGAATATTATTATTTCCCAACCTCCTAAGACATTACTTCGGGAGAGAAAGCGAGCCGTTACTCCCCCCCCCCTCTTTCCGACCTCACACTTTTTGGACTCTCAGCCAGGTCTTCGCGAAATTCACACCGTGGGTACCTTCTGGCCGTCTCAATCTTTCCCCCTCTCCCTCGGGTCGGGATATTACTTTGTAGGTTCACCGTGAACAGCAGCTTTTATGAGCTCCACCGCTGATCCCCGCTTTTGACACCTCACCGCAAGGAGACGCTCGGGTTGTCACGCCGGATAACTATGGTTTGAGGTCTTAATTGCTCTCCCTATTTTGGTGAACTCCGAGTATATAGGCACCCGCTCCAGGATTACAGACAGATTTGGTTAGACGCGACTTTCCCGAAAGGAGTGCAATTCAACGAGCTCTCTCCCAAAAAGTGTGAGTGACGGTCGCAAGCCACGCAAGAGCTGGACATCACACCCGTATCTTCGGGTCAGGGAGAAGAGTCTCGTGAGGCAATGTCAGCCTTTCTCATCCGCCTTCGGATCAAGGATTGGAGAAGCCGTACTCCGAAGTTCTTCTCGTGACCTCTTAAGGACAAGAGGACCGTAAGCTCGTTCAAGCCGAGTGTGGAGAAGTCATCTCCTCCCCACCCCTTCTAAGTTCGTTCGGAGATCCCCTGAGGACAGGAGGCCCGCATCTCGCAAACACAAGTTCAAGAAAAGTAGCCCTACCCGCTGCAGGTTTGCGGCTACCCTCGTAAGTAATCAAGGTCACCAAGACCTCCCCCAAGTTTCCCCCGCTTTACTCTCGAGTTTCAAAGGAATTAAATCACTCACTACCCTCAATCTCACATTACAACCATTCCCTAACCACAGTTATATAATTAGTATTCGGAGCTTAAGTCAGTCTTATTTATGTATCCTTATATATAGCCATATTTATTGTTATCCCCTTTATTTAGTGTGTATTAAAATCTATTTTTGTCATTGTTTGTTATATTCCTTGGTCACGACGCTGCCGCTATCTATTAAAATCGCACTCTTAGAACAATAACAGTTGTCGCCTTGCTTGGCCTACCTTAGAGCCTGTGTGCGCATATTCACGTACACTTGGCCATACTTCGACAAACACACTTCTCTTTCCAGACTGCCTCCTCTTTTCTAGCCCTACCACACCAGACTAAAAGCAAGCAGTGAAATGACATGAATGGGGAGGCTTATAGGTCTATGACTGAGGGCCGTTTCATATTTGTTTAATCAGGGAGGAGATGCGTTTCGGTTTGTGTGCAAAATATTCATGGAAATGAAGCAAGGCTCGAGTCGATTAAGACGCTGGAGAACCCAACGGCCTCATCTACCAACCTAAAGTCATCAAATGAGATTAAACTAGTAAATTTTTTGTCAAATGCTCGACCGTGCTCGACCCAAACCCTGTCAAAGCGGCTAACGGAGCGGCGGCGACACAGGTGTGCCATTGAATTCGCGAGGAACACTCCATTTGGCTCTCTGGAGGGATCGACCACATTAACCAAAGGGTGTGGTCGGTAAAACGCAAAACTTCGGTTCTCTGCAAAGAAACGAGGCTAAAACTACGGCGGACAACATTACTCCATCAAATGAGCAGACGATTCCCTGAGTGCGTTGAAACTCGGTGGTCTCGAAGACGCTCGGGCAACTTCGGAATGTGGGACCAAGACGCCTTCGAGAACTCACTCCCTTCGTCTTCCTTTAGGGAGGGGATTGAGGGGATTTGCTAGAAGTAGAGGAGTTCTCATCATTCTTTTCTTTCAGGATTCAATCCACTTAATAGGGTCCTGCCCTTGAGTAGGATTAAGCTTAGGCAGGCACTCGGCAACGGCACGATTACCTCTCGAGGACGAGGTCTGAGGCGAGGTCCTCCGCTCACCTCGGAGGATGCAGATCCTTGTTAGAGGGGCCGCGGATCCCCTCTATCAATCGCCCGGGACTTCCCATCCCAAAGGAACAGTGGGGAAATTCTGACCGCCCCCCCCCCCCCAAACACACACAAAGAAAGTTTGCAAGAACAAATCTGTACAGAAAGTGGCGAAGATAAAATAAAAATATGTGGAAGATAGCCTGAGATCTTCCTGCAGGGATTCAGGCCGCGAGGGCCGACAATCCTCCAGATGTTAGCCGCAGCAATGTGCTCTTGGCATCTTATTGAGGGTGCATAAAACAAGCCGAAAAAAAAGGCAGCAGGTGAACCAGCCCCACCACCAACACAGGCCAATGAGCAGGGGTGAATGGACGAAAGCTGGTCGGCGATTAGCTCGCGAAATTAGTGACGGGTTAAGAAAATAAGTCAAAAAATTTGTGAAGTGAGAAAAAATGGGTAAACTCAAAATGTCTAGAAGAAATAAAGACAAGGTAGATTCAATTTAGTGTGGAACTGGGGCCGGGAGTGTCTGTAGTTCCCCTAGATCTCAGGTGTAGGTCTACACGGTGTGTATGGGGGCAGGTGAGGCACGAGGAATACCGTCTTCTGAAGTGTGTCGTAGACGGAGCTAAGGCCGGATATGGATGGGTTCATGACTTTCAAAGTTGCGCACCCAAAAGCTTTGTTCCTCCAAGCGCGGTCATGATGGAAGTAGCATTGATGCGTGCTAACCCCACTGTGAAAAAGCGGTTGATGAGGAAATGGCAAATAAAAAGGAACAACTTACGACTCATCTATTAATACATCAATTTGATCCTTCGGGTGATTTTCGATATCTTGAACTCCGAAGATTGCCGTAGACAAACGTTGAGAGTCAATCGTATCTGTGTATAAATCACACACTTGCATTACAACTTCAATCATTTATATATTATATTTTGAGTCGTAATTGAAGACACGCAATAATTTCGTGAGATGCCACGAAATCACTCCACTAAACATATTTCCCCTTTACACATTCGCCTTACACAAAGCGACTCCAATTGACCACTTAATTGCAGAGGTCGCCAAAGGTCACTGGAAAGAATAGACGAATTGATTTAAATTGAGCAGTTAAATGCATAAGTTGCCAAAGAGAATGAAGATGACAGACAAATTAAATTGACTTGAATTGACCAATTATATGAATAGGTTGCCAAAGAGACTGAAGAGAATAGACAAATTAAATTGACCAGTTAATTCCATAGGTTGCCAAAGTCCCTGAAGAAGATAAACAAATTATATTGACTTGAATTGACCAATTAAATGCATAAGTTGCCAAAGAGGCTCCCAACCAGTTGATGAAGGACTGTGTCAATTAAAAAAGATGATGAAAGACACGGTTGTCATCTCAACCAGATGATGAAAGACACGGTTGTCATCTCAACCAGATGATGAAAGACACGGTTGTCATTTCAACCAGATGATGAAAGACACGGTTGTCATCTCAACCAGATGATGAAAGATGGTAGGCGATTCAACATGAGGAAGAGTCCCTCCAATGACGTCGTGCGGCGTTTTGTGATCAGATGATAAATGGTTATTGCATCGATGGTTTCCCATGGTTCGAATCACTTACAAGTGCCTTTGAATGGCTAAATGAGGCTTCTGCCACTAGAGGGCGCCACCCAGCGCCAAATCCGATATCTCCAGGGTGAATAACCATATGCCCCATGGTCATATGGGTCATTTCATGGCTCTAAATGGGTACAATTGAACTTTACTCCTTTTGAAAATTGAACTTAATTTCTCTTGAAAAAAAAGCTACGCCTCGACCTGGCGCTTCGCTGCACGTCAAAAGATGATGAGAGACATGGTTATGAATTAAACCAGATGATGAAACATGTGGTTGTCAATTCAACAAGCTGATAAAAGACTTGGTTGTACACACACACATCCAGTTTAAATTTTAAAGACCTCAAGGTTGCTGAATTTACTATTGTTTCTGGCAGCTCCTTCCAAAGATTCACAATACGATTTCTGAATGAATATTTACCTATATCGTTATTGTAATTGATTTTCTTCAATTTAGGGTTATAGCCTCTAGTTCTGTTATTATTTTCAAAATTAAAAAAAGTCTAGCAATTTTATTATATCTATACCAGTAATCATTTTGTATACCTCAATCAAATCTCCCCTCACATAGCGTCTTCTCACTGAGAACATTCCCAAATTCTTCAATCTTTCATGATACGGGAGTCTATGCAGACTAGGCATCATTTTAGTCGCTCTACGCTGTACACCCTCCTACATATCAAGGTCATTCTCATAATGGGGTCGCCACGACTGAACCCAATATTCAATATGTGGACCAACATATGAGATATACAATTTTTTAATCACATCCTTACTCTTATAACTAACATTTCTCTTTATTAATCTCAACATTCTATAAGCCTTCTTCTTTGATTCTATGCAATTTGTTTTGTATTTTAGGTCACTTGTTATAATTACTCCCAAATCTCTTTCCTCTTGAACATCTTGCAACCAATTCCCCTCATTTTCATACAAAATTTTTTGGACAATTCAGCCAGCTGATGAAACCATGGTTATCAAAAGAACCAGCAGATGAAATACATGGTTTCAATTTAACCAACTGATGAAATACATGGTTGTCAATTCACCATCTCATGAAACCCTATGGTTGAATGTACTCTCATGATAAAAATAATTTAACATTACTTCACTTTTCCCATAAATGAAGATCAAAAAGTATAGAATGTGTAGATAGATTTATTTCAGTTTATGATCTAATTTGGCAACCACCAGCAGGGTCAAAGACACAGAAATCACAAAAAGACTACCTTAAGGATATTACAAAAAAGATGAGTAACAAACTAATAAACTTCCAACTAGCTCAATTGCTCCAGTGAATCTCTTGAGATATATCACTGACCAAGATAATTTCTATATGTATAAATAAAAGCAAATAGGTACCTACTTACTAATTATTATTTTTAATTTTTAATCTAATCATTTGTGAATTATTATTAACAAGATCTTGATTATTCTAGAGTTAATTTGTTAATATTTCTAGGTTCACTGGAGAAAAGTGGCAATCTTGTGTCACACTGCCTTGCTCAGAGCTCTCATGATGTTAATGCTAGTAATGGAAATAACATTTCCACTGCCATGTTTGCAGTTTCGCCAATCCCACGTAATATTCATGAGACTTATCTGCGAGGGGGGGGGGGTGAGATTCACTGGAGGGTGGCCTATTCGTCTCTCCATCGAGTCACTGATAAGTCAGCCAAAACTCGTTTGATGATGGAGATTACCTAAAATCTACAGACCTTTGGCTTCCCTAGGTATTGTAGTTGACCTTACTAAATTAGGTTTAATCAATAATAGGACATGTTCTGACGTCCTGGTGGAGGGTCCGAATGATTAATCAACAGCACAAGTAGAGGAGCGAAAACAAAAATTGATATTATGATTTTTCATGACCTTAATTCCAATGATTGTTGTGTTTCTTCCACTACTAGAGGTCGCATTAAATTTGCTCTACTAATTTCCAAAGCTAAGTATAAACATTCGTAAAACAATGATGATAAACGAAAAGGGGGGACCGTCTTATATAGACAATTAATTATTCGACTCCAAAATGACAAAGAACTAACAACTTACGAAAATCCTGAAGAGCTTCTAGGCTATGGCGAGCAAATTTGATCCCTGTTTGCTGCTTGATGGATTCATCCTTCGATTGCGATGCCGCCATGATTGAGTGTCTATCAAAACCTGAACTCTGAAAATAAATACTAATACCAATTATGGATCACTTGACCCTCCCCCCCCCCGCCTCCCTATTTAAGTTTAGTTCTAGATCATGACTAAAGTTATGTTTGTTTGTTTTTTTTCGATTTTAGAGCGCAATAGCAACGAGGTTTTATCGAGAAGTTTGCGAGAGCTGTAAAGTGAAAATGTATGAAAGATCTGTTAGTCTCACATCCCCCTGCAGGCATTGGGATCGAGAGGGGGCACGAAGCCTCCAGATGACAGCCGCAGCATAGTTGTCGATGACATCCGCTTACGGACAGAAATTATTGGAGGCGAGAGAAAGCGAAAAGGAGAATGCAGATACGCACCCCTCCCCCAACCGGAGCCAAGGAGGGGGGAGGACCAGCCCCTTCCCCTTCCCGGCCCCGCCAGGCTAGTCAACGACTTAGAATATGTTGAGGTACATACAGGAGCAGAGGCGTACCTTGAGGAGTTGGCACTCGAGGAGACCGTATCCACGGGAACCAACTCCATTCCAGATGAATAAGATACAATACCCCGACCGCCTCCCACCCGCCTCCAAGGAGGGCACTCCGGCGTCAGGGTGAGGCTTGCCTTGAGTATGCGACTAACACCAAAGAAGGTCAAATAAAATGGGAGGCCCCTTACAAGAAGGGGCTGAAAAGTCCAGGGGACAACGCAGGGAAGACGAGAGAAAGCGACCTGAAACCGCCGAGGCATTAGGGGGTAGGTGCCCAAGAGAAGAGCCGCAGCGCAATGGCACGCCACTTTTAGCTCCCATCGGCCTTCTCCCATCTTATTTGCCAGGGAGCCCGGAAGAGGGACCTGATTCCAACCATGTAGTCAGTGTGAGGAAAAGCGAAACGCTGGTCTCTTTGTCCAGTACACTTTGGCGCTGTCATTCCTCAGAATCCCTACGTGACCAGGAACGCAGCAGAAGATAATCTAAAATCAGCCCGGCTGCAGAGATTCCAATGTCCCGAGAGCACTCAGGGAGCTTTGTGTGAGTGTCTGTATACGAGCGCCAGGATAAGGGGAGAGAGGTATTCACCCCAAACAAGGACATTCGACGAGAATGGGCCCTACAGTCTGGTGGATAAGTAGTGATCAAGATGCAGGGGAGGGCTGCGTCCCACGATCGTGCCCGATTTGCAGGCGACAGGAAACGTCCCGGTCTAAACAAGGGGAACACTTGAAAACTGACCCCATCTTTGGAGTTGGAGCCACCAGTGTACACTAAGACGGCACCTGCGTGACGCAATACTCCCTAGGGTGTAGAAATTTGGGGAGCAGAGGTAGAGACAAAAGATCAAAGGTGGTACCCTCCAGGGTGGCGTCAGAGGCGGAACCAGAGAGACCTATGTCGCGCCCTGGGAGGAATTTCCTTGCCCTAAATTGAAAATCTTCTTAAGGTATAAATTGTTATATGAGCATAGCATCGTCGTGATCGGCCGCGCAAGAAATGAGAGCCGTTGGCTACGGCTCGTGAGTACAAGCATTTTTTTTTTTTGTGAGAGCCTATCTGGCGACGGCCTACTTGGACATAAGTCGCCGTACACCTCACAGCCTACTACTAGGCTATATTAAAAAAGAAATATGGAAATAACGGATAAAAAAGGACAAAGGCAAAAACAATAACAAGCGAAAACAGAGGCAAGAAGGAAGCGTGCTCTGGCGTCAGGGGTTTATTTTTATAGAGCTCATCCGGCAACTGCCCACTTGGGCATAAATGGTCGGAAACACGACAGCATAGAACGAGGCTACTTTAAAATAAAAAGAGGAAAACATAACAATGATAAAAATGTGAAAAACTTACAATTAGGAAGCAATCTCCGGCATCGGGGGAAGGTCCCCCTCACCCCGGTGCAGAAGCGTGCAACCTACAAAGAAAACAATAACAAACCCCCCAAAATTCAACCTTCTTAAATAAAGAGGAGAAGCCCGGCCTCCCCCAAAAAGTCCACAAGTCAATGTGCACGAACTCGTCCCGAGTAAGAGGGACAGGCGGTAGCGACCCCGCCCATCCCGGTACTGGGACAGGTATCGTGCGCGAAGATCACCCAGACTGGGACATTCGACAAGAATGTGCCGAACAGTCTGGGAGACGACGCAGTCGTCGCAATAGGGCGCTGGCGAGCGCTCCATCAGATAGCGATGCGTCACACGAGTGTGCCCGATTCGGAGACGACAGAAAGCGAACAGAAGCCTTCGTGGCATTGGGGGATAGGTCCATGGGAACATTCGCGGCGCAATGGCACGCAACTTTAAGTTCCCTTCGACCGTCTCCCATCTTCTTTGCCAAGCAGTCCGAAGAGCTGCCCGTATTCCTGCCATGTAGTCGGTGTGAGGAAGAGCCAAACGCTGGTCCCGTCAGAGTCCTCGCGGACTCTTTGGCGCCCTCATCGGCGCGTTCATTCTCCGCAATTCCTACATGTCCAGGAACCCAGCAGGAGATAATCTCGACATCTGCCCGGCTCGCCAAAACGTGGCGTCACGGATATCGCGAACCAGGGGATGCGGAGATTCCAATGCCTCGAAAGGACTCAGGGCGCTTTGTGAGTCGCTATAGATCACAATCCGGTCTCCGAACCGGGCACGTCGCGTAATCTCCCGTACCGAGTGGTGTATTGCCACCAGCTCGGCCGTGAAGACAGACGCAGCGCCTGGCAGAGCCCCGCTGACTTCAAACAGAGGGAATACGGCGTGGAAGCCGACCCCCTCTTGGGACTTGGAGCCATCCGTATACACTGGCACGGTTCCAGCGTGACACGAGGTGTGCTCCAAAAAAAGTCGAACGCAATACTCCCGGCGCTGTACAAGCTTTGGGAGCAGAGGCGTGGCGACAAATAGCCAAATGTGGTACCCTCCAGGGAGGGGTCCTGGGCAGAACCAAGGGTGCCACAGGCCCGAGACCTATACCTAGCTCTCGAAAGAGTTTCCTGGCGCTAAACCCAAAGGGCTTAGGGTATGACTGGCGTCTCTCGGTGGCATAGGCACCGTCGAGATCAGCTGCAGATGCAGTGAAAGATGTTGGCGACTGAGGGAGGCGCCGGGCTCGCGTGTACAGGCGAGTGATGCACTGCACGCGGCCCAGAGCGAGTGGCATCTCCCCAGCATCGACCAACAGGCTCTCAATGGGGAAAGTGTGGAAGGCACAGGTCGCAAGACGAAGGCCGGTGTGAGGGATCGAATACACCTTGCGCAATAAACGCTGCAGATGCATAAAACTCGCATCCGTAGTCGAGCTTCGAACGAACAAAGGATCGATGAAAAAGTAGGGCAGTAGCCCTATCAGCGCCCCAAGCGCTGAACGTTACGGAACGGAGAATATCCATGGAGCGGGTACAAGAGACCCTAAGGCTGCGAATATGAGCCTCCCAGGTGAGGCGTCGGACGAATACAAGACCAAGGAAACAGTGCGATTCAACCACATCCAGGCGCACCCCATTAAGAAACAAATCTGGGTCGGGGGTGGAGCCGTGGATGGCGGCAGAAGTGTACCACCTTAGTCTTGGCCAAACAAAAACCGAAACCTGTGCCCTTCGACATTGCGAGAGACGCGGTACAATGCCTGTTGGAGACGACTCTCCAGAGTTGGCATCTGGGCCGCGCCAAAAGAGATCGAAAGGTCGTCCACGTAGATTTTTTTTTTTTTTTCAAGGGGCTATCTGGCGACTGCCCACTTGGGCATAAGTCACCGCAAACAAACAGCCCAGTTCAAGGCTACTTTAAAATGAAAATTTTAACAGAAACAACAATAAAAAGGGGATAACAATCAGGGAGCAAGCTCCGGCGTCGAGGGGAGGTCCCCCTCCCCCCGGCGCAACAATAACAAAAAACAAGTTAAATACAAGGGAGAAGGCCGGCCTCCCTCAAAAAGTCTATCAGTCCATCAGTCATGGTGCACGCACTCGACCCGAGTAGAAGGGACAGGCGGTAGCGAACCCGCCCATCCCGGTACCAGGACAGGTAACGTGCGCGAAGATCACCCAGACTGGGACATTCGACAAGAATGTGCCGAACAGTTTGGGGGACGACGCAGTCGTAGTAATAGGGCGCAGGCAAGCGCTCCATCAAATAGCGATGCGTCACACGAGTGTGTCCGATTCGGAGACGACAGAAAGCGACCTGAAGCCGTCGCGGCATTGGGGGATAGGTCCATGGGCGTCCAAGTAGAGCGTAGCGAGAACATCTTCCGGCAGCATCGAGGTGATGCCGTTGATGCTCAGGGGAAAGAGTGTGACACTGAGGACACTTTCCTGCGGGACACCCTCTTCCTGCTTCTTTGGGCCGGAGAGGGCTCCCCCCCCCACCCGTACGCGGAATCGACGATCTCGCAAAAATTCAGATATAAACATTGGGAGGCGTCCCCTCGCCCCCATCGTGTGGAGAGTCTCCATGATACCGTATCGCCATGCGGTATCATAGGCCTTCTCCAGATCGAAAAACACCGTGGCGTAGTTCTGTCTACGAAGGAAAGCCTCGCAGACTGCATTTTCCAGTCGGAGCAGAGCATCCGACGTGGAGTGGAACTTGCGGAAGCCGCACTGTGCAGAAGACAGATGGCCTCCACTGTCCAGGAAAAAGGCTACTATAACATTAAACAATTTCTCCATCAACTTGCACACGCAAGAGGTTAGAGAGATTGGGCGGAAACCGGTCGGAGTAGAGTGATCTCTCCCCGGTTTGCGAAAGGCGAGCACAGTAGCGATTCGCCAGGAATCTGGGAGGAGACCCTCCACCCAGATCCTGTTGAACAAATCTAACAGAAAGGCCATGCCTCGCTCACCCAGGTGTCGAAGCATGGCGTACGGGACGTCGTCCGGACCATGGGCGGTGTTCGCGCACGTAGCGAGAGCGGAGCGCAACTCACTCACACTAAACCTGTCGTTGAAGGGTTCTCCGCCTCTGGAGGTAAAGTCCAACCCGCGGCCTTCCGCGACATCACGACGTGCATTGAATGCTGGCGGAGCAGCATCCCGGCTAGAGAATTCGGAAAAAGCGGTCGCGAAGGATTCCGCCACGGACGCGGGGTCCGAGATTGCGGTCCCATTCTCCTGGAGGACGGGAGGGGAGGTCCTGCGAGAACTTGCCCCGAATCCTTTTGACTCGGTTCCACACCTCTGCTAAAGGCGTCTTCCCGTTAAGTGAAGACACGTATGCCCACCAAGAAGAGCGGCGGGCGTGCTTCGAAATATACCGGAACCTAGCCCTAGCCCGACGAAATTCAGCGACAGTGAAATCGCTCGGGCGGCGCTTCTGTTTGAGGGCCGTCTCACAGTCGGCCGACCACCATGGGAGTGGTCGGCGTGCAAAACGGCCAGACGTTCTAGGAATAGTAGTCAGCCCCGCGGCGATGAGGTTGCCGGAGAACTCAACGGCCTCATCTACCGACCTAAACTCCTCGACTGAGATAGAGAATTCAGTCAGTTCCTGAAATGCAGGCCCCCACGCCCGCGCCAAGCACCACCGAAGTGGGCTCTCAGGCGGCAGTTGCCCTGAAAATGATATTTGAATGGGAAAGTGATCACTACTATGGAGGTCATCGACCACCCCCCCAATCAAAATCAGGCTGTGCATTCGAAGAGCACAAAGATAGGTCAAGGCAAGAAAATGAAAGCGGTTCTCGGATAGTGATGCGTAAACTCATCCACGTTTAGGACACCTACCTCAACCTCTTCTATCAGATCGGCAAGCACTTGTCCCCTGGGATTTATTGAGTAATCTCCCCAGAGAGGATGCCTGCCGTTCAGATCACCAAGCAAGAGAAAGGGCCTCGGCAACCGCGCCACGACGCGGCGGAAGTTCCCCGCGTCGAAGTCAGCTGACGGTGGAATGTACGCAGGAATTATAGTATACCTCCTATCAAGGTGCAGCTGCACAGTCACTGCCTGAAAGGAGGTATCTAAAGAGAAAGGAAGAACGGAGACATCATGCCGGGTGTAAACGCGAATCCCTCAGCCCGGTCATCCCGTGGTGGTGGGGTCGCAGGACCCTTATTCCCCGGGAGGGTGGGCAGGGGGCACGCGCCTAGCATGGTCTCCTGCAAAAAGATAGCTAACGGGGAACGGGACGATACGAGCGTCTGCAGCTCCTCCCAGTTGACCCGGACTCCACGGCAATTCCATTGAAGGAATATGCCCTCCAGGCCTAGCTCGCAGGAGACGCGGGGGCCCTCCTCGAACAGAACTCTCACGGGAATGGCCGTACGCTTCCCGAGGTTGGGCTCGCCATGCGAGTCTTTTCCTCCCTCCGCCTCAAAACCTTAGGCGGGCGTTACGGCTTCGGAGGCGGGGGGCCCTCTTTTCGAGGAACCACCGTCTCCGAGCCACTCAGCACACCACTAGGCGTGGGCGAAGGAGCCGAAGCTCCTTTCTTGCTGTCCTCCTTTCGGGGGAAAGCTTTAGGAACCCCGGAAGATGGCCTCGCGACCAACTTCAGGGGTGTTGCACCTTGAGTCTAACGACTCGGTGGAGGAGCGCGGCCGTTTCGCCTTACGTGAAACGGTCACGCTCGAAAAAGAGGGGGGGGAGCCCTGGTTTTAGCCCGGGTTGAGTAGAGCCCGCAGAAGGGCTCCGAATGGGCGCGGAAACAACCGTGCTCGTTGGCCTGGATGGGCCAGGAGCAGAGGGTGCCTTTCTAACTATTGAGGCATATGACGTCCCAGGCAGAGACGGGCGCGCCAGGACCAAGTCCTTAGCCTCGTGGAATGAGAGTCGATCCTGGCCTGAACGGCCAGGATTTCTTTCTCAAGGAGATATGCACCACATTGCTTCAAAGAAGCGGGGTGCGGCTCTCCGCAATTGACACACTTCGCCACACACGATTTAGACTCATCGTGTGCGGCCTTGGAGCAATTTACACAGACTTCGGGTGACCTCGACTTTGCACGAAGCGGTGACAGTAATAGCACCGCCGCGGCAGTGGCACGAATGCCTTCACGCGGTAGCGGTACCAACCGGCACGCACCGACTCAGGAAGCTTGTCACAGTCGAACGTGACGAAGAGTGTCTCGAGGCGCCTCCCTGTTTTCTCATCACACGTTCGACCTTGACCGCCCCATGGTCGGCCAGCTCTAAGGTGATGTCTTCAATGGAGTAGTCAACGAGTTCCCTCGCATAAACTACTACTTTCACAAAGTTCATGGTAGAGTGCGGCGTCACACTCACCGGGGTGCCATGAAGTGTCCGAAGAGTACTTATCTTGGCCGCCTCGGCGGGATTCACCGCATTCAGCAGAAGGCTCCCGTCCGAGAAACGGGACACCTTCGGCTCTCTACCAATTGCACTATTTAATCCTCTCCTCTGATGGATCATGTTACCTGGCGCAAAAACGCCAGGTAACCTCTGAATCAGGGGCTCCGATGTTATCGAAGCTCCGCCCTGCGCACTTTTCCTCTTTGTCATAGTCGGGGGCTCCACAGCCGGGGAGGCAGAGGGAGCGGATGTGCCGATCTTGGCTTGGTCGCTTGCCAAAGTGGCAGCATACCCATCCGTCCCCGCAGCCCCCTCAGATGGAGAGGAGCCCCGAGTCTTCTTTGTCTTTTTTCTCGGAGGAGGGTGGGGAATGAACCCGCTTCTCACCTCCGCTGGAAGGAGCCCCCAGGACAGATGGGCCGGCCTCAGCCAGGTCCTTTTCCGAAATGGAGAAGGTCCTGGTAGTCGTAGGGGCACCGGTCGGAGGAGATCCCTCCCCTCCTTGTACCTCAGAAACCGTAGCCGTTTGCGGAGGACCTTGCATAGGGGAGGATTCGGGTTCGGTGCTTGGCGCCGAGCCCGGATTCCCACCATGGAAGGCCCTACCGTCTGAGGCTGGGTTGCCTCAAGGACTATGTCTACATCAGCTGGGCCTCCAGTTGGCCATCCCCCCCCCCCAGACATCGCAGGTCCCGTTGGCAGTATTGTCATTAGTCATCTGGTGTGGGGACGCACAGGCCTTGACCCCGGCAAGGTTATGTATTCTTGCCAGCAGGTCTTTTGAGGAAAGCGACCGAAGGGGCCTGGCTTCCCTCTTCCCCCTAAGGGGGTTTGCCCTACCGAGCCACTTACACGACGGGCGGTCGGCAATGCGCTGCCTGCTAGCTTTCTTGGCAGTCCCCTTGGAAAGATAAGAGGGGACTGCCGCGGGAAAAAGGGAGGTGCCCGAAAGCAGCTCCAGAGAAGGGGGTGAGGGGGAGTCCCCTGCACCCGGAGGTGGAGAGGAAGGAGCCTCCTCTCCGGTTAGAGAAATATGGAGGGTCCCCTGCGCAAGCACAGGTGGAGGGGACCTCCATTTTTTCTGTGGAGCTGCCCGAGGGCAGCCCCTCATAAGTGCAATTTTTTTGCGTGTAGGTTTCGTTCACAGGCGCATTCATATTCATGAGGGTTTGAGTCCTAGTTCTAATATACCCGGCGCCACTTTTTTTCAAAAAAATGCCCGAAAATAACAATGAAAACTGCTGTTTACCTACTATATTGGGTAAAAATATATTGACAAATAAAAATGAATACAAATGAGGATAATAAAAGACATTTAAGTGAAAAACAAAATAAAGATTCACTTCATTCATTTCTGACGTCAGACCCCCATCCCCCCAATTATAATTCGCAAAACGATTATAGTCGCAGAAATGATTTGGTTAAATAAAAACCCTAGAACATTATTCTATCAACAATCATGATTTATATACTGATAACCCCAGTTGATTGAAACTCAGGATCATCGTAGGGAGGTCCCTCGGCAGTGATAAACCCCCCACGAGCAGTCCCCTTGAGTTTACTCCAAAAAGGTGAAACATATTGAAATAGGGACCAAATATTTTGCGCTCCATCGTTCGCGCCGCCGATCTTCATGATTACCAATTATAATACAATATTATATTGATGCAATACCCCCATAGTTTTTTTTTTAACTTGCCCCTCCCAAAAATAAACTTTGCCTCGATTAAAACAAATTGTTTATAAACACATTTATATATGAATAAGCCCAAAATTCGAGGGCAGGCATTTTCCGAAGTTTAACATTAGATTGAAATGCAAAAGGCGATTGCTAAATGGCGTTAGGCCTCTAGTTTTTCTACCCCGTTCCTCACCCCCGAATTCTATTTAAATCAATCATATTTTCCTTAAAATTGATGGGGAAACTTCAGAAGACCTACGCCGTGTTTTTACTATTATAAAAAGTACTAATCGTGTTTTTAGACATTCTATTCGTCATATATGGTTTCGGTTTGGCGCGGAAAGTACATATTTTTAAGATACTTCACCTTAATGGGATGCAAATGAAATTAAAATAAGCTCACCTTCTTTTGATGTGTAAAGAATTCCTAATTTCAAACAATGGAAACCTTGAACTCAACCTAATGCTAGGCTTTAGAATTGTTTTGGAACCCTAATGTAATAATTTTGAAATGGGTAGCTCGCCCCCCTACCAACCCTCACTCGCTATTTTTAATCACCTAGTAGAATTAGCAATTCGAAAGCCTATTAATGGGGTCAAATCAGTTTTGCCAATGTTTTAAATCATGGTTTCTTTTTACATCAAGAAAAGGCAAGGTGGACTTATTTTACCTTCATTTTGAACCAATCAAGGTGGAGTATAAAAAAATATGTACTTTCCGCGTCCAACCAAAACCATATATGACGATTAGAATGCCTAAAAACACCATTAGTGAACAAGGAATTGTGTTCTCCGAAACCAAGTAGGAAAATCTTTTACATTAGCGACTCGGCTCTTTTTGGTTCCAAATTAACGATGCCGCTGTTTCATCGTTCGCTATGTATTTGGTTACTGGAAGCTGATATATGTATTTGGTTATTCGTATGTGTTTGGTTACTGGAAGCCGGTTTCGAGACGTACCTGGGTTAATACATGGGGGGCTTCTCCCCCATATCCCCCCCGCTCGCCATCAGAAACAAGTTGATAAACGCATTTTTAATTAACCATCAGTTAAAACAAGATCGAGTCTTCCTAAAAAATCTTAATTTTTATTCTCGTCTTAAAATAACGATTCAAAACAATGAAGCGAGGCAAAAAGAAAGTAGCTATAGAAGTAGAACAAAAAATCGCGCTGTAAATCAGGGGCCGCGAATCTTGACAATTACCGCCATCAAATTACATATGAATACCAGTTTTCGGTGCAATTTTGATGAAATTAAATTTATCGATACTTTGTTACTTTTTCTAAGTTCCGACAAAAAAATAGGCCACCATCTTATATCTCATTTTGAGGGGAATTTTTCTTTGAATTAAAATACGATATGTACATTTTATATTAATCAATTTTAAAGAAAATATGATTGATTTAAATTGCAATCGTAGGTGAGGCGGTAATTCTGAAGATCCATACTCCGTGAGCTTTCCTGCTCGCATTCCCATATTTCTTCCACCTCCCAACATATTTCACCCAACTGTGATTAACTTGTTTTATTACTTGCTGTTGAGGGCAAGCGTACAAGGGGGGAGGGATGCCATCGTACGGCTCGCGGGGTATGGACCTTCAGGTTTATTCAAAGCCCACCCCCCTTTCGAAATTATCTTAAAAATTATAATTTTGGGTGGAAATAGCCTAAAGTAGGCGGCGCTATATTCGCCTCAATCTGCCTTATAAGGATTCACGACTCCAATTGACCAAGTGACTGTGAATTCGGTAAACATGTAGACGAGCGGCCCCGCCCGAAAAAATTATTTTGTGGAAATATTATCGTTCACCCGAATCAATCATTTCTGACGTCAGACCACGCCCCCAACCCCTATTATAATTCGCAAAACGATTAAAGGCGCTGACATAATGTAGTTAAAGCATTCACCTCTGTAACGTCAGGATAATAGTAGTGCGGTCCACGCATCGTGTTTACCCGCCCACGAGCCGTCCCCTTAAATGTACTCCAAAAACGTGAAACATTTTGGAACACGGACGAAAAAACTACGGTTTATCGGCCGGGATCGGCTGGGATCGGCCGGGATCGGCTGGGATCGGCCGGGATCGGCCGGGATCGGGCGGGATCGGCTGGGATCGGCCGGGATCGGCCGGGATCGGCTGGGATCGGCCGGGATCGGCTGGGATCGGCCGGGCCGATAATCTACATATTTACCCAAAAGGGAGTAAAACTCACAAAATCCAGGCTCTACTTACCGAATTTTTTTTATAAACGATGGAATATTTAGTTGTGAACACCCTCCATTCACCAATGGTCCAGAATTAT